>MU748821.1:0-17862 GCA_026770625.1 Nicotiana glauca
ATCACTCTGGTGCATATCAGTGAGCGCATCTGGGACTTCTATGGTGAGCTGCACTCCCTTCTTGCCGATCCGCAGTCGAAGAAGTCTTTCTTGTATTTTTGTTGTTTCTGTCTATCCTGATTCAGACAGTAGGATAGGGTATTATTCATGTTATGTATATTCTACTAGTTGCCTGTAGCTTGTGACACCAGGTTCTGTCACACACACAGTGGTAAACGTTATTTTGGGTTGTATAATTGTCTTTTCATTTTATTGGTCCCTACTGGTTTATGACTTTAATTTGGGAAAACTTCTATCATAATGGTTTTTAGTAAGTCCGGGGGAGGGCACCGGCCCGTGGCAGGGAATGAGGGCGTCCCAGAGCTATTCCAGTTGCACCACCAGCAGAGCTTGCGAGGGATCCCACTATTGAGGAGCAGGGCGAGGCATACGCATCTGTGCCTACTCTGGCAGATTTCATGACTGCGTCGGGATTTCAGGAGGTCATGGGCCGTATGCTTCGGTTCGTGGACACCATGACTCAGGCTGGTTTATTTCCAGCAGACCCAGCTGCTTCGCAGGCGGGAGGGGGAGCACAGACCCCTACTGCTCAGACTCCAGTTTATGCAATTGCGATATATCAGACACCGGGTGCACTACCCGCAGAGAGGGTTCGGCCAGTTGCTGCAACGGTACCCCGGCCTAGGCCAGCTACGGAGTTCGATCCGCAGAAGTTACTAGACAGATGGACCAAACTTCAACCCACAGTCTTCGGAGGTGAGCGTCATGAGGACGCCCAGGATTTCATCGACAGGCGCAGGGACAGACTGCACGCTATGAGGATATTGGAGTCGCATGGAGTCGACTTCACTACTTTTTAGCTTGAGGGCAAGGCCCGTGGGTGGTGGCAGTCCTATGTTCTTGGTAGGCCCGCCGGTTCTCCTCCCATCCCTTGGGGTCAGTTCGTACAAATATTCCTGGACAGGTATATTCTGCCCTCTGAGAGGGAAGAGCTGCGGTATCAGTTTGAGCACCTTGAGCAGGGTCATATGTCTGTGACCGACTACGAGGTGAGGTTTTCTGAGTTATCTCGCCATGCACTTGTCACAACTCCTTTTTACCTACTGCACCCCGCTAAGGGCATAGTAAAAGGAGTTTTTCCAATTAAAGAATAATCGAGACGGGATTTGTTTATTAAGATATTCAGAGTCGCCACTTGAGAGATTTATGGTGACCCAAGTCATCGGCTGAATCCCGAATCGAGGAAAATATTGACTCTGTATTACAGTCCGCGAACCGAAAATCCGAATGAGGAATTTTGTTAACCCGGGAGAAGGTGTTAGGCATTCCCGAGTTCTGTGGTTCTAGCACGGTCACTCAACTGTTATATTTGGCTAAATTATCTGATTTTTAATACATGTTTTTACCTATGTGCTTTTAACTTTGAACCGCTTTTATTATTCTTTTTAACGAGAATTGCAACGTCGTGAAAACGCATCTCGAACCACGTCACATCAATGTACCCGTGGTTATTGACATATTTTGACTCCGTTGAGATTTGGATTTGGGTCACATAAATGTGCACCCGAGTTTAAGAAGGTAAGATTATTAAATACGCGCCTAAAGAGACTATTGCGTTATTATCTTTTGGGCAGGCTGTGAAATTCGCTAGACGGCCAATCCACAATTGAGGACAAATGGCACGCCTGGTCATGCTGATTACGATAAATAAGAAGGCCGCATGGTTTTTTTAGCTAAGCATGGTATTATTTTAATCAAAAGCATGGGGAACAATTGTGGAATCCAAGAAGTCTTGGAATTCCCTATGTCCCCCATGCTACATTTTTTGGGACAAGCACATGGGGAATAATTGGGGAATCCAAGAAGTCTTGAAATTCCCTATGTCCCCCATGCTACAGTTTTGGGACAAGCACATGGGGAACAATTGGGGAATCCAAGAAGTCTTGGAATTCCCTATGTCCCCCATGCTACATTTTTGGGACAAGCACATGGGGAACAATTGGGGAATCCAAGAAGTCTTGGAATTGCCTATGTTCCCCATGCTACATTTCTAGACAAGTACACATGGGGAACAATCGTGGAATCCAAGAAGTCTTGGAATTGCCTATGTCCCCCATGCTACATTATTTTTTTTCAAAAAATCAAAAAAAAGGGGAAAAAGAAAATTAAAAAAAATGGATTTTGCATGTTTCATCCATTTTCAAGAAAAAAAAAAAAAATATATATATATATATGTTTCTCTGAATTAGTGTTTTTATTCTCGCCCGTATCCAATCGGCTCGAATTACGCGAACATGATTCTCGTCTCTCGGGGCGTGATACGTAGGCAACTCACATAGGGTCCGGTCTTCCTAGTAAATATTAGGTTCTTGGATTTGCGGGGTCTTAGCCAAATTTGCACTCCTAGCCACATTTTGGCTAATTAAGTTATTTTTGCAAAAATAGCCTCAATTGTGTATTGCATGTATCTAATATGGAGTGTTTTTGTCTCACCTAGTGGTGGTTTGAGTTTTTTTCATACAGGTAAAGGTACTTACCGGAGTTTGGGCATGACAGACGCCCCGGGACTATCTAGTCGGGATTTGCTTAAGGAGATTTGTTTTATTTTATATTTTGAGTCTGTTCTTCATTTTATGTCGTCCTTCACTTTCTAGTTTTGTACAGTAATGTCAAGTCTTTTACTATTGTATTTTTCTGTTTTATATTTGAAAAATTATGATGTAACTCAAAAATCCAAAAAAAAAAAAAGATGTTGCATTTTTATATTTCCGTTATAAGTTTTTTTTAGGTTACTAATTGAAGAAACGAAAAAAAATATATTTTTGAGGGGATGTTCCCTTTAGGCAATTAATATCTACGACTTAATATATAAATTATTTTTATATTCCCTTTGCTATATTAGGACTAAAATTCAAAAAAGAGAATTTTCTTTTAATACCTCTTTAAGGTTTTCTTTAAGGTATTAATTCCAAAAATGCAAAATAATTTTCTTTTGAAGTTTTTCTTTGGGAAATTAAGGAAAAATGAAATAAAAAAAAAATTTATTTCCATCAGAACTTTAGGATATTGTACATATGAGAAAAAAGAGAACACACCTTATGTTTTGCTTAAAGTTTCTTCTTTTAGGCAATCAAATTGAAATCCAAAAATATTTTTGTTTTAGGATTGTTTTTCTTAATAAAGTGTTTGTTTCAAAAAGAAAAAGAAAAGAATAGATATGTTAACCTTTAGTTTAGAATATTTCATAGATCGTTGAGACTAGAAAATTCAAAAAAAGGGTTTTGCTTCTTTTTCTTTTTTCTCATAAGAGTAGTCATAAAGGTAAAAAAGCGAAAAAAAGAGAAGGAGAACATTAGTTTGTTTACTTTATTCCCAATCGACCCGAACTACGCTGGTTTGATTCTCACCGGATGTGAGATACGTAGGCAACCCTCATCGGATCCAACCTCCCCTTTTTTGCGAAAATAGCCAAAAAATATCAAATTTTAATTTTTGTCATAAATAAGTCGGGTGATGCCGTTTTGTCAAAAATAGCCGAATGTTCCCGAAAGGGACGCCGGAAGGCTGATTTTGCATAAACAACCACCTTTGGTCAACCTGAAAGGTCCATTCCTCTCTTCAGGCGGGCTCCTGATCTCATGTCAAAATAAACTCTCTCAAACATATGGCCTGTGAAGCGCCCACGTATCCGGCCTCCGGTAAGTACTTTTACCTATATGAAAAAAACTCAAACCACCACTAGGTGAGACAAAAACACTCCCTATTAGATATATGCAAGACACAATTGAGGCTATTTTTGCAAAAATAACTTAATTAGCCAAAATGTGGCTAGGAGTGCAAATTTGGCTAAGACCCCGCAAAGCCAAGAACCTAATATTTACTAGAAAGACTGGACCCTATGTGGGTTGCCTACGTATCACGCCCCGATAGACGAGAATCAGGTTCGCGTAGTTCGGGCCGATTGGATACGGGCGAGAATAAAAACACTAATTCAGAGAAACATATATATATATATATATATATATTGCTTTTTCTTGAAAATGGATGAAACATGCAAAATCCTTTTTTTTTAATTTTCTTTTTCCCTTTTTTTTGATATTTTGAAAAAAAATAATGTAGCATGGAGGACATAGGCAATTCCAAGACTTCTTGGATTCCACGATTGTTCCCCATGTGTACTTGTCCAGAAATGTAGCATGAGGGACATAGGCAATTCCAAGACTTCTTGGATTCCCCAATTGTTCCCCATATGCTTGTCCCAAAAATATAGCATGGGGGACATAGGGAATTTCAAGACTTCTTGGATTCCTCAATTGTTCCCCATGTGCTTGTCCCAAAATTGTAGCATGGGGGACATAGGGAATTCCAAGACTTCTTGGATTCCCCAATTGTTCCCCATGTGCTTGTCCCAAAAATGTAGCATGGGGGACATAGGGAATTCGGGAATTCCAAGACTTCTTGGATTCCACAATTGTTCCCCAAGCTTTTGATTAAAATAATACCATGCTTACCTAAAAAAATCGTGCAGCCTTCTTATTTAACGTGATCAGCATGACCAGGCGTGCCATTTGTCCTCAACTATCATTGGTCCGTCAAATGACCCTTTTACCCTTGAATAAATGCAACATATAGCACATAGGATGCATCAAGATGGTCTATTATTTTTAGGTCGCTTGTCCTAGAGTCGGTAAGTACGTTTATTCTAGTGTTTACTGGTTATGATACTCCATCATTTCACCCACTAGGATACAACAGCTTCGTCGAAAATAGCCGAGCCGGATACGTAGACGTGTGATTTTTGTCCCTCCCAAAGAATTTTCATATTTTAGCACGTAAATATTTTGATTTAGACCTAATATAGCTATTTCAACTATTTTTGACTTCTTTACTTTATTTTCGTCACAAAAATAAAAAATTACAAAAAAAGAGATATATAAATTTTAGTTTATGTATTTCTCATAAACTTGAAAAAATACAAAAATAGTACCTTATTTTTTATTTTTATAAAATTTCGAAAATACAAAAAAAAATAGTTTCATTAATGTTTTGTAGTCATTTTAATCTTGAAAAAATACCCAAAAATAGTTTTGTTTTAATGGTCAGTCTCATTTTAATAGTTATTTTGCCTACGTAGGATTAATTAAATAAGATCGTATTTTTATTCTCGGTTGCGGGGAAAGAATAACATTTGGGTTCAAACGATCCATTTTTAGGCCTAAAATTTGGATGACCCAATACCCAAGCCCAATACCCAAGCCCACTACCCTAAAACCTAGACCTATAAATACTACACTTAAAGGCTTCAGCCGGCGGACACATTTTGGGGGGACATTACACACATTTTGGACATTTTTTTTAAGAGAACTAATGTCATCTTCTTCACAAAAACCCTAGAGGACCTTTCATCTTCTTCACCTTCTCAACCATGGGAACCCTAGCAAAACCCTAGGAGACCAACAACCCTTCATCCTCACGTTGACCAGCAACCAGCGAACCACCAGCTTCCTCCGTCGCTAACCACCAAACGACCACTACTGCTGCCCAGCTCCGCCCAGCAGCCTGCTGTCCACCATTGACATCTTCCTCACCATGAAAAACCTAAAACCCTAGTACCCTCCATCTGCTACTGACCCCATCTCCCCCACCAAGCAACAACAACGAGAACAACCATCCTCACGCCACTAGAACTCGTCGAAACCAGTAGCAGCACCGTCGATGTCATAGGAAAACGAGCAGTAACCAGCGACCATCCTTGACGCCGCTCAGCCATAACACATAAGAGAATACCACCCCACTCGTTCTCTTCTTCTTCAGTAACAACCAACGCCGGTCACATCACCAAACGACCACCAGCTCGCCAGATTAACGAGCTTCAGCAGCTCGACAAATAGTATCAAACGACCTCACCATCGTTGCTGTTTCTTTACCATCCCTCCACCCTTCTGCAACATCCACGCACAATAGTAGCAGTCATGCACGTGAACAGAATGAGGGAACGAGCTCTGGAGTCATTTGTGAGTTTGAGTCGTGTGGAGGTTGCCGCACGTTGATTCCGGTCTATTGTTGTCGCTGTCCATTTTTTACGTCGAGGTTCGTCCATGGTCCGTCACGTTTTTGAGTTTAACTCTACCTTACCATTGATATTCCGATTCACTGTTGAGGTTTGGTTCCTCAGCTTTGTGTTTAATAGTGTACTTCCGTCAATTTTGTTGTTCTTTGTTATATGAAATGTTTAGATTAATGTTATATCATTTTCTTTGAGGATGTGTTGGTATTCTGCAGGCCTATTTCATATATGCGTTTGTTGGTTTGATGGATATGGTCTTACAACAATTTATAAAATTGAATCTGGACGGAAGTGTTTTCTTTATTGGTTTTGGTTTTGGCTTTATGAAAGCATAAATATTGAATGGTGATAATATTAACGATATTAGCTTGCAAAGAATATATATGAGAAAATTTTGGAAAATATACACTGCTTATGGATGGAATGTTAAGAAGCTATAGACATACATAGATTTTTTTTATTCACGTACGTAAAATATAATTTTTAATCATAATCTGAGGCCCTCGCTTAATTAATCTTGTACTTTTCTTTGGAATCGAGGTGTGCCATTTAGCGAACTTCCATGGCCCTCGCAAAGTTGCAAACGCGTAGTTGCATTAGGCGCGTTAGTTTAATAATATTACCTCCCTAAACTCGAGTACACATTTATGTGACTCAAATACAAATCCCAACGAAGTCGAAATGTGTCAACAATCACGGGTGCATTTATGTGACGTGATTCGAGACGTGTTTTCACGACGTTGCAATTCTCTTTTAAAATAGTAATAATAAAAGCGGCTAAAAGTTAAAATTTGCATATAGGTTCAAAATGTATTAAAATCAGATAATTTAAGCCAAATATAACAGTTGAGCGACTGTGCTAGAACCATGGAACTCGGGAATGCCTAACACCTTCTCCCGGGTTAACAGAATTCCTTATCCGAATTTTTGGTTCGCGGACTGTAATACAGAGTCAATTTTTTCCTCGATTCGGGATTCAAACCGGTGACTTGGGACACCATAAATCTCCCAAGTGGTGACTCTGAATTAAATAAATAAATCCCGTTTCAATTGTCCTTAAATTGGAAAAACTCCTTACGCCCCTGCGGGCGCAGGTAAAAAGGAGGTGTGACAGCTCTGGCGACTCTGCTGGGGATTTGAAAACCCAGAACTTCGGTTCAGGGTTTAAGAATTTGAGCTTAGAATACCACGGGTACATTGGTGTGACGTGGTTCGAGATGCGTTTTCACGATGTTGCAATTCTCGTTAAAAATAATAATAAAAGCGGTTCAAAGTTAAAATCACATAGGTAAAAACATGTATTAAAAATCAGATAATTTAGCCAAATATAATAGTTGAGCGACCGTGCTATAACCACGGAACTCGGGAATGCCTAACACCTTCTCCCGGGTTAACATAATTCCTTATCCGAATTTCTGGTTCGCGGACTGTAATACAGAGTCAATCTTTTTCTCGATTCGGGATTCAACCGGTGACTTGGGACACCATAAATCTCTCAAGGATTCAGAGTCGCCACTTGAGAGATTTATGGTGTCCCAAGTCACCGGTTGAATCTCGAATCGAGGAAAAGATTGACTCTGTATTACAGTCCGCGAACCAGAAATCTGGATAAGGAATTCTGTTAACCCGGGAGAAGGTATTAGGCATTTCCGAGTTCCGTGGTTCTAGCACGGTCGCTCAACTGTTATATTTGGCTAAGTTATCTGATTTTTAATACATGTTTTTACCTATGTGCTTTTAACTTTGAACCGTTTTTATTATTATTTTTAACGAGAATTGCAACGTCGTGAAAACGCATCTCGAACCACATCACATCAATGTACCCGTGGTTATTGACATATTTCGACTCCGTTGAGGTTTGGATTTGGGTCACATAAATGTGCACCCGAGTTTAAGAAGGTAAGATTATTAAACACGCGCCTAAAGAGACTACCGCGTTATTATCTTTTGGGTAGGCTTTGAAATCCGCTAGAGGCCAATCCCGAATTCTAAGTATTTTTAATTAAGCATTGAATGAGGTCCCCGCAATTTGCATTTTTATTCGGCGAGGCTCGTCTCCTCATTTTATTTAAAGGCCAACCTAAAGTAACTACGATTTTCATTATTCTTCCTAAATTTTGAGATTATTGCAAGGTCATTATTTATGTAATCAATCGCAGAAGTATGTACATTAGTAACTTACTAAAACTAATCTGTGAAGCATATGAGTTCCTTGCTTAAGAATTAGTGTATTTGAAACACATATACATTTTAATGCTGAATGAACAACTATACCAACTGATACAATGAAAGTTTGATTGTCTTGAGGCACACTAGTAAAAGAAATACTCTTAACAGATATTCTCAAAAGTACACTTCAATATGTGCAGATTATTCCAACAAATTTGTTACTTATATTTTATCATGGTTTATCCCTAAATCTCACCAAAACGGATCTTTCATTTTCCAATCCAGACATGGAATCAAGCAGAAGCTAACGAGCTATTTCAAACAAGACAAAAAGAAACACACAAGAAGTGAAATTTTAATAAATACCAACAAATCAATATGAACCAACATAATGCTATGGTGAATTATCTAATAGATGAAAAATAAGAGTTGAACCTCAATGACTTTCTTGTGTTTGATTTATCCAACAAAGCTCCAAGTGAATAACCCGGCAGTACATGTTCCTCTGAATTGAAGACAAGGCTTTTGACCGGAACTTCGACTAACGACCTCGAACGGAACCTCGGACAACGACCTCCGGCAAACTCGGACGGCAAATCCAACAAACAGAAATGAAGGTCGCCGGATTTAACCAAACGTGCGCCGGATTCGATGGAGGGTCATTTGGTTTTGATTGCTGCAGCATGGAGCTGGACGTGGCTGGCTGTGTGTTTTGGTTTAAGGGATCCTTCTCTAGGTTAAGGAGATGAAGAAGAACACTAGGGTTTTCGAGTTGTCAGCGAATAAGAAAAAGCTTGAGCTTCATGGAAAACGAGTCTGTTGGTTTCGTTCCAGTGAGGAAGACGTCAATGGCAGACAACAGCTGAAATGGTGTGTGTTCATGGGAGATGATGGACTAGGAGGCGGCAGTTATGGAGGTTCGACTGGTCGTTGCTGCTGGTTTGGTGGCGTCGCTGGTCGACGACGTGAGGAAGAAGACGACGAAGCAGCAGCGGTGGTTGTTTAGGACGGTGAGCAGCTATGGTCGGAGTTGGACGCTGCTGCTGGTTGACGATGCAGCGTGGTCGACTGGCGGGGAAGGGGTGGTCGACGGACTGTGTGTGTGTGGGGGGGGGGGTTGTTGGTCTCCTAGGGTCTTGCTAGGGTTTTTGGTTGTTTTTTTTAAGAAGGAAATCAATAGTAGTCTTCCTAAATGTGTGTTTTAATGTGTATTATATCCATGTCTAATGTGTGTTTTTTTTATCTGGCGGCTGAACCATCTCTAGGTCCCCTATGGTTGAGTTTTTTCCTTTTATTTTCCTTTTATAGAGTCTAGGTCTAGGTTTCAGGGTATTGGGCTTGGGTATTGGGTTATCCGAATTTTAGGCCTAAAAATGGATCGTTTGAACCCAACTGTTATTCTTTCCCTGCAACCGAGAATAAAAATACGATCTTATTTAATTAATCCTACGTAGGCAAAATAACTATTAAAATGGGACTGACAATTAAAACAAAAACTATTTTTGGGTATTTTTCCAAGATAAAAATGACTACGAAATATTAATGAAACTATTTTTTTATTTTTTCGAAATTATACAAAGATAAAAATAAGGTACTATTTTTTGTATTTTTAATATTATGAGAAATACATAAACTAAAATTTATATATCCCTTTTTTGTAGTTTTTCATTTTGTGACGAAAATAAAGTAAAGAAGCCAAAAAATAGTTGAAATAGCTATATTATGCCTAAATTAAATATTTACATGCTAAAAATATGGAAAATCTTGGAGAGGGTCAAAAATGACACGTCTACAGCACTTATGATACTCCCTACAGATGCAGAGAGAGTGTGGAGGTTTGTCGCCGGGTTGCAACCCAGTATACGATCGGGTATGGCCCGAGAGGTGGAGATGGGTACAGAGTACCGACTTGTGGTCGAGATTGCTTGCCAGATTGAGGGGTATCGTCAGAGGGGTAGGGAGCAGATGCAGCATAACAAGAGAGCCAGATTCTTTGGAGAGTTTAGAGGTGCCCCGACTAGGGGCAGAGGTCAGTGTGGGAGGGGTCAGCCCAGTAGGCCCCCATCTTCAGCACCACCACCTCCCGCTCGGGGTACTCCAGCACGCCCCTATTTCAGTGCCATGCCAGAGAGTTTATACCGCCCGCTAGCTATTCAGGGTTCTTCCAACGAGTATTTAGGTCCTCAGGGTTCTTCTGGTCCCTACCTCAGTGCTATGCTGGAGACTTCATATCGTCCACCGGCTATACAAGCTCCTCCTACGGGATCTACGAGTCATCAGGGTAGCAGGTCACCGCACCACGTTGTTTTGAGTGCGGTGACACAGGCCACATGAGGAGATACTGCCCCAGGCTTAGGGGCAAGGCAGTACAACAGGGGCAACAGCCCACGACTCCAGCACCAACGGCCCAGCCACCTAGAGGTGGAGGGCAGAGTGGCAGAGGCCGATCCAGAGGTGGAGGCCAGACAGGGAGAGGTCAGCTATCTACTTCTCAGACAGGTGGAGGCCAGACAGTCGGTGCTCCAGCCAGATTCTATGCTCTTCCAGCTAGGCCGGATGCATTGGCCTCAGATGCCGTCATCATAGGTACTATCTCCATCAGCGGTAGAGATGCATCGATATTATTTGATCTAGGGTCCACTTATTCTTATGTATCATCTCTGTTTGCTCGTTTCCTGGCTATTTCTCCTGAGCCTTTGGGTGCTCTTGTTCATGTGTCTACTCCTGTGGGCAATTCTGTGGTTATGAACCGGGTCTACCGGTCTTGTGTGGTTACTTTCTATGGTTTTGAGACTAGAGCAGATCTTCTGTTGCTCGATATGATCGATTTTGAGGTTATCCTGGGCATGGATTGGTTATCTCCATATCACGCTGTTCTAGATTGCCATGCCAAGACTGTTTCTCTAGCGATGCCAGGGTTGCCGAGATTGGAGTGGAAGGACTCCACAGTTGATACGCCTAGCAGGGTCATTTCTTTCCTGAAGGCTCAGCGCATGGTGGAGAAGGGGTGCTTGGCTTATCTAGCTTATGTGCGAGACACCACCGCAAGGTCTCCGACGATTGATTCAGTGCTAGTAGTCCGAGAGTTCGCCGATGTTTTTCCTTCTGATCTTCCTGGCGTGCCTCCGGACCGTGATATTGATTTCTGTATTGATTTGGCTCCAGGAACTCAGCCTATATCTATTCCACCGTACCGTATGGCTCTTAGGGAGCTGAAGGAGCGGTTGGAGGAGTTGTTAGCAAAGGGGTTTGTTAGGCCCAGTGTATCGCCTTGGGGTGCTCCAGTGCTATTCGTGAAGAAGAAGGATGGGACTATGCGGATGTGCATTGATTACCGCCAGTTGAAAAAAGTCACCATCAAGAACAAGTATCCATTGCCCTGTATTGATGATTTGTTTGACCAGCTGTAGGGTGCTAGGGTGTTCTCTAAGATTGACCTGAGGTCGGGGTATCATCAGCTGAAGATTCGGGATTCAGATGTTCCGAAGACCGCATTCAGGACTAGATATGGCCACTATGAGTCCCTGGTGATGTCATTTGGCTTGACTAATGCTCCAGCGGTATTTACGGACTTGATGAACAGGGTGTTCAGACCTTATATTGACTCATTTGTTATCGTCTTCATTGACGACATCTTGATATACTCGCGTAGCCTGGGGAGCATAAGCAGCATTTGAGAGTGGTGCTTCAGACCTTGCGAGAGCAGAAGCTTTATGCTAAGTTCTCCAAGTGTGAGTTTTGGCTAGAGTCGGTAGCATTTTTGGGGCATATAGTGTCAGGAGAGGGTATTAAGGTGGATCCCAAGAAGATTGAGGCAGTTCAGAGTTGGTCACGTCCTACCTCAGTGACCGAGATCAGGAGCTTCTTGGGGTTGGCAGGCTATTACCGACAATTTGTGTAGGGCTTTTCATCTATTGCATCACCTCTGACCAGATTGACCCAAAAGGGTTCCCGTTCTGTTGGTCCGATGATTGTGAGGAGAGCTTCCAGAAGCTTAAGACGGCTTTGACCAAGACACCAGTTCTTGTATTGCCTTCCGATTCAGGGATGTATACAGTATATTGCGACGCTTCTCGTGTTAGCTTGGGATGTGTATTGATGCAGGAAGGGCGATTTATTGCATATGCTTCACGTCAGCTGAAGGTTCATGAGAAAAATTACCCTGTGCACGATCTAGAGTTGGCGGCGATTGTTCATGCTCTTAAGATATGGAGGCATTATTTATATGGAGTGTCATGTGAGGTTTATACAGACCATCGCAGCCTGCAGCATTTGTTCAAGCAGATGGACCTTAATTTGAGGCAGCGCAGGTGGCTTGAGCTACTAAAGGATTATGACATTACCATTCTTTATCATCCAGGCAAGGCAAACGTGGTTGCGGATGCCTTGAGTAGGAAGGCGAAGAGTATGGGTAGCTTGGCATTTATTCCTGCTGAGATGAGACCATTAGCTTTGGACGTTCAGTATTTAGCTAGCAGACTTGAGAGATTGGATATTTCAGAGCACAACCGGGTTCTAGCATGTGTGGTTGCTCAGTCTTCGTTGTTGGGGGAGATTAAGGCCCGAAAGCTCGATGATCCACATTTGGCAGTTCTTAGAGAGACGGTACTTCAGGGAGGTGCCAAGGAGATTTCTATTGGCGAGGATGGTGTGTTACGGCTTCAGGGCCGTGTATGTGTTCCTAATATTGATGGCTTGAGAGAAAGAGTTCTAGAAGAGGCCCACAGTTCGAGGTACTACATTCATCCAGGTGCCACGAAGATGTATCGTGACTTGAGGCAGGATTACTGGTGGCGGAGGATGAAGAAGGACATTGCGGAGTATGCGACTAAATGTTTGAATTGCCAGCAGATCAAGCATGAGCACCAGAGGCCAGGTGGCCTACTTCAGCGGATGCCCATTCCGAAATGGAAGTGGGAGCGCATCACTATGGATTTTGTGATTGGGTTGCCGCGGACTCAGCGGAAGGTTGATTCAGTGTGGGTTATTGTGGATAGATTGACCAAGTCCGCCCATTTTATTCCAGTGGCGACTACTTATACGGCAGAGAGGTATGCTCAGATTTACATTCGGGAGATAGTGAGGTTGCATGGTGTGCTGGTCTCCATCATATCAGACAGAGGCCCTCAGTTCACTTCCCATTTCTGAAAAGCTGTTCAGAGTGAGTTGGGGACCCGCGTGGAGCTTAGCATGACATTCCATCCTCAGAACGACGGGCAGTCGGAGCGGACAGTTCAGATTTTAGAGGATATGCTTAGAGCATACGTGATTGACTTTGGAGGGTAGTGGGATCAGTTCTTATCTTTGGCGGAGTTTGCATATAATAACAGCTATCAGTCCAGCATAGAGATGGCCCCGTATGAGGCATTATATGGTCGGCATTGTCGTTCTCCGATTGGGTGGTTTGAACTTGGTGAGGCTAGGCTGCTTGGTACAGACTTGGTTCAGGATGCCTTGGATAACATAAAGTTGATTCAGGAGAGAATCTGCACAGCTCAGTCCAGGCAGAAGAGTTACGCAGATCAGAAGGCGCGTGATGTATCATTTATGGTTGGCGAGAAAGTTCTCTTGAAGGTTTCGCCCACGAAGGGCAAGTTGAGCCCAAGGTTTATTGGCCCCTTTGAGGTGTTGAGGCGAGTTGGGGAGGTTGCCTATGAGCTTGCTTTACCTCCCAGTTTATCAGGGGTTCATCCAGTCTTCCATGTATCGATGCTCCGGAAGTATCATGCTGACTATTCGCATGTGTTGGATTTCAGTACCATTCAGTTAGATGAGAGCTTGGGCTATGAGGAGGAGCCAGTTGCCATTGTTGATAGACAGGACCGCCAGTTGAGGTCCAAGAGGATTTCTGTGGTAAGAGTCCAGTTGAGGGGCCAACTGGTCGAGGAGGCGACCTGGGAGTCCGAGGAGGATATGCGGAGTCGATATCCCCACTTATTCAGCAGTCCAGGTACTTTTGTATGTCCGTTCGAGGACGAACGATTGTTTAAGAGGTGGAGAATGTAACGACCCGACTGGTCGTTTTGCATTTTCGAACCCCATTCCCTTAAATAATACTTTCCGCTCTTGCTTTAGCTAAATTATGACTTGCGGGGACGGGTGGTTCGGAAGTTAGAAGAGTTCTGAGCGAGATTAAGCCTAGTTGCTTCTTTAAGTTCCTTTAAAAAGGCCAAGTTTGACTTCGGTCAACATTTTGGGGAAGCAGACCCGGATCGTGATTTGACAATTTCTGAGGGTCCGCGGGAAAATATGGAACCTGGGTGTATGTCCGGAATCGAATTCCGAGGTCCCTAGACGGAGTAATGAATTTTTATGTAAAATTGTTAACTTTAAGTTTCAAAGAATTTAATTAACTAAGAAATCATTGTTTTCATAGGTATCGGGTTCGTATTTCGATTCCGAAACTTGGTACAAGTCCGAAATATTAGTTAAGACCTACCCGTAAAATTTCGTGTCAATCCGAGTAGTTTAAGGGTGTTTTGACCCGTTGAAGGAGAATTAAGAACTTGAAGTTCAATGAATTGATTTATTTGGTTTTGGGGGTTGATTCCTCGATTTAGCGTTGTTTTGAGTGTTTCAAGTGTTCGAGTAGGTCCGCCTCGTGATTTTAGACTTGTCGGTATGTTCGGGCGAGGCTCAGGAGCCCCGAACGTCAAATGGTCGAGGTTCGAGTGAAGTTGAAAACTTGGGGAAAACTTCATCTGCTGCTTCTGTCATAACTGCTTCTGCGGCTCTTGGACCGCAGAAGCGAGACCACAGAAGCGGTCGTTTTATCGCAGGAGTGGAAGGGACCAAGCCCAGGGGAAACCGCAGAAGCGGACCCCTGCTCGCAGAAGCGGTCCATCCGCCTCAGGCCCGTAACCGCAGAAGCGGTGGGCTTTCCGCTTAAGCGGACTCGCAGAAGCGAGTTTGAGATCGCAGAAGCGGCCATGCCCCCTTGGCCTTTTTCCGCAATAGCATCCCACTTCCGCAGAAGCGGAACCTGCAGAAGCGGGATTTCCTCAGCAGAAGCGAAAATCGTTGGGGACAGAAGCTCATTTAATACAACTCAAGCTCATTTCTTCCACATTTCTTTCAACACTCAGGCGATTTTGGTGATTCCAAAGAGGGAGTTTCCACACATCATTGCAAGGTATGTAATCCCCACTCACTTTTAGTTCAAATACATAAACATTAGGTAGATTTAATACTAAAATTAGGTAAAATTCAAGAGATTAGAGTTAGACCTAGGGTTTAACCAAAACTAAGATTTAATCCTATAATTTGCTATGAAATGAACTAGAAATCATGTATTTGTAATCCTTAGGTGATAGAGAACAACTTCCTTCGAAAAAAATATTGGAATCCGGGCACGTGGGCCTGGGGTCGGAATTTAGGAAACTCGTATTTATGGTTAAGATTGTTTAAATAACTAGAATTCGACCTCGTAAGCTCTTATTGACTAGTTCTTGCTTATTTTAATTAGTTGGCGCTCGTTTGGCTACAAATTGAGGGTTTGGGCTTATTCTTGATATCGGAAGTGCGCTTCGGAGCGAGGTGAGTCACCTTTATAACCTCGTAAGAGGGAATTGTCCCCTTAGGATTAATGTTTGAGTGTTTGTTGCTAAATGCGTGGACTACGCACGCATTAGGTGACGAGAGCCCGTGCGTAGCTACTACAATGTTAAATTTCTGGGTAGCTTAGGACCTACAACATGCCTATTAAATATATCTCTTATGTTAAATTGTTATGAACACCTAGTGTGTACTAGAGACTTAAAAAGGGGATATGAGCATATTTCTATAGTTAATTGAATTTGAATTGGTATTTTGACCATTTATGTGTCATGTGTGTGAAATTGATATTTTATCCTTATTTGTGGATCGGGCCGATCGCCTCGGTATGAATAGATGCATCTATAAGCGCACCGTCGATCCTTGGCAAGTGCACAATTTATTTCTGTTGGTTCGGGCCATCGCTTCGGTATTATGTGCGCATGTTAATTGTGGAAAAGCTTATACATGCTTTGTGTTGCCATTATCTCATATGATGAGCTATAAACTTGATGCTGTAAGATTTTTGACTTATACCACCTATTGTAAACTGTTGATACTTGTAAATCCCATGTTTTGAATACAACATACGTATGTATATATGTATATATATATATATATATATATATTAATTGACCTTAGTAAGTATCGAGTCGACCTTTCGTCTCTACTTTTTCTAGATTAGACGGGATACTTACTGGGTGCATGTTGTTTATGTACTCATGCTACACTTCTGTACTTAAATGTACATGATTTTAGGCAGGTGGATCCGGAGATCACTCTGGTGCATATCAGTGAGCGCATCTGGGACTTCTACGGTGAGCTGCACTCCCTTCTTGCTGATCCGCAGCCGAAGAAGTCTTCATTGCATTTTTGTTGTTTCTGTCTATCCTGATTCAGACAGTAGGATAGTGTATTATTCATGTTATGTATATTCTACTAGTTGCCCGTAGCTTGTGACACCAAAATCCGGCACACACATAATGGTAGACATTATTTTGGGTTGTATAACTCTCTTTTCATTTTATTGATCCCTACTGGTTTATGACTTTAATTTGGGAAAACTTCTATCATAATGTGTTTTTAGTAAGGGTAAATTGGGATTTAATTATTCTTCCGCGTTGGCTGGCCTGACAAATGGTGTCGGGTGCCATCACGACCTATTATGGAAAATGGGTTGTGACAAAAGTTAAGGATCAAATGTCCTTAATTTTTGAACCTATATTTCAAACTTAAGGACTCTTGTCCTTAACCTTTGAACTTTGAACTCAAAGTTAAGGACTGCCTGTCCTTAACCTTTGAACTTTGAACTCAAAGTTAAGGACTACTTGTCCTTAACTTTGGAACGTATAATACAAACTTAAGGACTGCATGTTCATAACTTTTTAGCCATCAAGTCAAACTTAAGGACTGTTGTCCTTAACTTTTGAACTAGGGACTAAAAGTTAAGGAAATACAGTCCTTAAGTTTTAAACTTGAAACTATAAGTTAAGGACTTCCTGTCCTTAACTTTTAATTTTTAAAATCAAAGTTAAGGACATGAGTCCTTAAGTTTTCAGCTTAGAAATATAAGTTAAGGACTTCCTATCCATAACTTTTTAACCAACAAGTCAAACTCAAGGACCATTGTCCTTAAGTTTTGAACTTAAAACTCAAAGTTAAGGACATACAGACAGACTGTCCTTAAGTTTTGAAATTGCAAGTCTAACTTACGGACTCCTGTCCATAACTTTTAATCTTTTAACTCAAAAGAAACAAAAACAAGGTAAGAAGAAAGAAATTTTCAAAATTCAGACATCTGCTCAAATAAGAATAATCTAAATGAATCCAATTTATAGCAAAAACTAAAAAGAGTCGATAAACATAAGTGGATATATCTTATCCTCTCTATGCTTTCTTGAAAATGGATGGAGAGCAGGAGAATATATACAAGATGTTCTATTATGACCAATTCTTCTTCAACAATCACATTTGAATGTTATTTTTGTTGACTCGGTAGTAGGAATATGCCTTTTCTTTTGCCTTCTACCTGGTGGCACTTTGAAATCTGGAGGTTTAACAATTTGTGACTTAACACTCTCTGGTACAATCCA
>MU748821.1:18807-55684 GCA_026770625.1 Nicotiana glauca
GTCCACCAAGAAAGTTATTCCTTCTTCTTCAACTCTAGAACGCCATGAATCAACAGGGAAGACCTTCAATGTTGAAAAATTATAAGTGAGTACATTATGTTAAATAATGTTAAAATCATAATATAAACATAGAAAATAATACTTTCATTCAAAGTAAATGCTAAATCTATTCTTTTCTTCAATTCCTCCTCTATCCAACAAGAAACAACATAAAATGTTCCTTCTGCTTTATTTCTTCTTTCATAAAACCAACGTTGTAGCTTCACTTGAATGAAATCCATCATTCTTAGTATAGGCAGTCCCTTGCTTCTAATAGGACAGAATTCATCGATTCAACTATGTTTGTTGAGAGCATGTCATATCTTCGTCGTGGACTACAAGAATGTGCCCATCTTTCCGGTGGTTCTTCCATCAAGTAGTCATAAGTCTTCTTATCTACATTTGCTATATCTGACATGTATAGGTCAAATTCTTTGCGCTTGTATACTCTTGTAGCACTTTGTAATAATTTTATGACCTCACTTTTCACCTTCCTTCGCTTTAGGTTCTGCTCCAAATGATAGATGCAAATCCCATGATGGCTTTCAGGATATACCTTTGCAATGCCATTTGCAATAGCTTGATGCCTGTCTGATAAAAAAAATTAAATTCTCACGACTCCCAATTGCATTGCGAAGCTGACTAAAGTACCACTCATAGGAATTATTATTTTCAGATTCTGCTATTCCAAAGGCTAATGGGAAAATTTGGTTATTTGCATCCTTTGAAACTGAAATCATTAAAACATCATGATATTTTGACCTCAAAAAAGTTGCATCAACAACAATCACTGTTCTACAATGATTCCAACCAGCTATTGATGATCCATATGCATAAAACATATAAACAAACCTAAAAATATAATATAAAACAAAGTTAAAATACCTGAAGTTTAAGACAGTCAGTGCTTAACTTTCATTTCCAAGTTATAAAGTTAAGGACATGCTGTCCTTAACTTTGATTTCAAAGTTCAAAACTTAAGGACTGGCAGTCTTTAACTTTGAATTACAAGTTCAAAACTTAAGGACAGCCAGTCCTCAACTTCTGGTTACAACTCAAAAGTTAACAAGGTTAAAGATAGCATGTCCTAAATTGTTTACCTGTTATTGTCGTCTATCTTTATGTTAGTATAAGTTCCCGGGTTTTTACTTGTCATCATATACAGGTATGAAGACAATAATTCATAAAGCTCTTCGGGACTTCCTCTTATTAAAGCGGAAGCATGTTGAATAGCACGCCACGCCTTGTGATATCCAATATCTAGTCCATGCAATTTTTGCATCTCTGCCATGACAAAAGCGGGTGTAACTTCAAATCTTGGGTCCCGAAGATTGTCGATAATGTAACCACTAATCAACTTTGAAGTAGCATGCCTTTGATCTGCTTTCATAGTGTTAACAGAGAAGTCATGCTTTTTCTCAATCTGTACTATCTTGAACAGTGTTGAATCTTTAATTCTAAAAGCACGCACACACCAACAACACCTATCATCATTGCATGTCAACGAATACCTTGTTGGGCTTGATCTAACAACCTTGAATTCAAAACGTCTTTTGATTGCTATATTGGAAAAACAGTTAATTATACTCTTCTTCTTGTCAAATACTGATCCAACTTTTATTTCATCCAACGAAGCATTTTCTTTTAATATCGTAGTTGGGGATTCTTTTTGTTTCAAATTTGATCTTCGTCTAGTTATTTGAGTACAAGTTTTTTTAGCAACTTCTTCGATTACCGGTGCACTCTCTAAGACTTGAATACCCAAAGCTTGTTCGTTGTCAATCTCTATAATGCTTTGTCCTTCTACTTGAATAGAATCAAATGTTTAAAGCACCTCTTCATTTAATGGTTGAGCTTCAACCATATCTATTTTCATTATCTGTTGGCATTTGTCTTGATTGTCATGTTGAGTTTCTGTGTTGACATGTTCATTGCTTGTTGATGGAAAAACTCTTTCCAAAATATCAACTATGAAACGACTGCCCTTGAAGAGTGAATGAGTTTTTAGCAACTCTATACATGTGTGAAGATCAAAATCTTTGGATACAAGCATTCCTTTGCTTGTTACAAGTTTGATATCAAACCATATCACTGCTTCAAACTTTTCTCTATCCAATTCAATAAGCTCAAGGATATATTTAATGAAATCTTCAAACCGAATTGACTCAGGTACTAGAAAACGCTTTGTTTGATGATCAAGATATTTATAGTCTTCAGTCCATCTACCATTAAAAACAACTATAATGCATATTATTTTCATCCTGCAAGTCAAGAGAATGGGAAACTGAGGACATACGTTATAAAGTAATCCTTGTATAATTAAGAAAAGGTGTACTGTAAGTGCAAGACCAAGGTAAGGACTAAGTGTCCTTAACATTTTAACTTGAAATTAAAAGTTAAGGACTGCCAGTCCTTAACATTTAAACTTGAAATTAAAACTTAAGGACTGCCTGTCCTTAACATTTGAACATGGAATTAAAAGTTAAGGACTGCCAATCCTTAACATTTGAACTTGGAATTAAAAGTTAAGGATTGCCTGTCCTTAACTTTTGAACCAGACATTAAAACTTAAGGACTGCCAGTCCTTAACATTTGAACATGGAATTAAAACTTAAGGACTGCCAGTGCCAGTCCTTAACTTTTGAACCAGAAATTAAAACTTATGGACTGCATGTCCTTAACATTTAAACTTGGAATTAAAAG
The DNA here is from genome assembly GCA_026770625.1 of Nicotiana glauca. Lineage (NCBI taxonomy): Eukaryota > Viridiplantae > Streptophyta > Magnoliopsida > Solanales > Solanaceae > Nicotiana > Nicotiana glauca. The sequence goes on from MU748821.1 coordinate 21,550, forward strand.
TTAAGGATTGTCTGTCCTAAACTGTTTAACCTGCAAGTCAAAACTTAAGGACTGCCTGTCCTTAACATTTGAACTTGGAATTAAAAGTTAAGGACTGCCTGTCCTAAACTTTTTAACCTGCAAGTCAAAAATTAAGGACTCACGTCCTTAAATTTTCAATCTGTAATTCAAACTTAAGGACTTCATGTCCTTAACTTTTTCAATTTGAAACTCAAACTTCAGGACTTAGTATACAGAAGAACAGCAACAAAGTGAAGGACATTATGTCCTTAAGTTTTTCAATTCAATTTGCAAAATGAGGACAGTAGAATCAAAGTTAAGGACATTGTGTCCTTAATTTTTGAATTCAATTTCCGAAATGAAGACACTATGTACTTGATATTATGTGCTCAACTTTTATAGAATTATCATAGGAGGCGATGTCCTTAACTTTATCAACCCAGAAATTCAAAAAAAAAATCAAATTCTTATCTACTATATAATCAAATCAATACAAATCGGAAAAAGTATAACTACATCGAAGTCAAAATCGATAGAAACACATGAAAGTATAACTTACTGTTTATCTATGTCGATTTTTTGGATGAGAATGTTGAATTTTTGAAATCGGAGGAGAATTGTGATGACAGTGTTGATCGCCGCCTGCTGCTGCTGCTTCTGGTTTTCGTCCAGTCAGGTATAAAAGCGTAGGTATAACTTATACCAGAAGGGTATTTTTGTCCAGTCAGGTATAAATTTATTAAAGTAGTGGCTAAAGCCTAAATACATTGAAAACACTGGCTTTAAAATAAAAGCAGCTGCTTTTAGTGGCTATTTGTGCACTTCGCCCACACATAAGCCTCAAATCCTGGATCCGCCTCTGGTCCTCTTTTAAACCGCTTCAATTTTGTATTTCTTAAAAAAGTTTTCACAAATATAGACGCACAAGAGGTGGCTCAAGGGGAGGCTATAAAGCCTTTGCTTTAGGCCCCCTAAATTTTGGGGCAAACATATTTTTAGTTTTATGTTTGCTTAGATAATAATGAAGTTTATAGAAAGAAAAAAAAATACACACTTCTTGTAAAATTAAAAATAAAAATTATCTATTTTTTAACAATAAAAATATTTTAGAACTTTGAATTAAGCTACTTAAATCTTCACATTGGTAAATAAAATCCAAAATAACGCATTATTTATACGTTATTAAAGTTTTATTAACTTGAAGTTTATTGCCAATGTAACTGTTAGCAAAAGATACAATCTTTTCTTCGTGATAAACTTCAAAGATTTTCTTTTTATCCAGTAACATTCAGCATACCCTCTCTATACCTCACTATTATACATTGTTTAAGTTCTTTGTCAATCTTGATAAGAAAATCCAACTATCCATTCTATAAACCATACTCTCTTACGGCCCTACCTGAGCTACCCCAAATTAGATGTCTATCAAAACTATGACAGTTGACACTTGACAGTTGACCATAACATAAAACAGAAATTAATACTAATATTACAGATAAAAAGAAACCAATGTTAATATTACTATTATGTTTTTGTAAAACAATTGCACTATAGACAAAATGAAAGTAAAAAAATGTCCCTTATCTTTAGGCCACAAATTTTATTGAGACGTTCTTGACACATAATTGTCTCCACGTTATTCTTCTTCCTCTTTATCCTTCAAACATAAATCCTCAGCTCAACTGTAATTGAACGAGCGACATCTCATACTTTAAGAAAATGAGTGATTCAAATAAATCATAAAATATTGGCTGCTTGCAATTCCCTGAATATTGTATGTTCTGACAAAGTATATAAATATATAAACGGTTTATCATCAAATAATGTACAATGGCTGAATATGACCGTTTATAAATATATAGAGAGTTTTCATCAAATGTTGTATAATGGTTGTGGATACGGTTATTTTCCTGTGCATCCAGAAACTCTTCCAGACATAGCATCTCGTGGTTCTGAAAAGTATACTAAAGCGCTTGATAGTAACATGTCAAAAAAACTCGATAAAATGACCTCATAACTTCCAAAAAAGGATTTTTTTTTTCTTCAATCTTTTGATTAGAAAGGCAACACATATAAGGAATAACAATTGTAAATAAAAAATACGGGACTTTGTGAAAGTTTTTTTTATAACGTATCACCATACTATTAAGTATTTTTATTTAACGAAATTACCGGCAACTAAAGCTCATTTACTTGTTGCTGATCATTCTACCACTTAGCAACGATAGCTTGGAAGATGTTGTTGGACTTTTAAGCATTGGGCTTTAAAAGTCTAAGAGTGTGAATTGGAAATATTGGGAAATAAAATTGAGGGAAAATGAAAATTTGAATGAAGTGAGCTTTTGACTTGCACTTTGTCCCTCATTGGTGAGGGACAACTACATTTGTGTGATTATATATAGAATCACTTCTTAAAGCTCTTAAAAGGAGTTGAAGAGAATGAACCCTCGCGCCGTCGTCACTCGGCTTCGGCTTCGGCTTCGGAAAATGATCCATAAGATTATTTTTGGACAAAAGTTATTTAATTAATTATTTAATAATTAATTAAATGTCAGTTAGTTAGCCGCTGTCCGGGCATGACCGCGTTAGGACCGCGCCAGAACACTGCTGCAGATTAAGAAGGTCACTCTGGCTGCGGTCCTGGCGTAACCGCGGCAGGACACAGATTCAGAAGGCCACTCTGGCCGCGGTCTTGGCGTAACCGCGATAGGACCGCGGCAGGACGCGTAAAAATTCTGAACAGACACCTTTTCCAGAACAAACATCACACCTCTTCCAATAATTGCCTATAAATTCATAGGCATGGATTTGTATTTAACACACTGAAAAATAACAGAACTACCTTCTTTCTGGAAATAATGTATTCTAATTCGCAGTCTCTCTCTCTCTCAAATCCGTAAGTGTGATTTTGCTCCGTTCTTTGAGTTCGTTGGTATCCTGCAGTTTGTATTGCCACAGTTGCAGGAAGGTTTATTCTGTTTCATCCTGGGAGGATTTAATCCATTACCTTGGCAACGTGTGAGGGTGTTAAAATTCCTTAAGGAGCCAAAGGTTTTGGCCAGAACGGAATGTCTTCTAAGAAATTTCGAAGCCATTCAGCTTCTTCACGGGCTTTATCCAAAGCTATAAACTCTGATTTTATTGTAGAGCGAGCGATGCATGTTTGTTTGGAAGACTTCCAAGATACTGCTCCTCCACTAACATTAAAAATATATCCACTTGTGGACTTTGTTTCTGTTGAGCCGGTTATCCAATTTGCATCACTATATCCTTCGATAACCACATGATATTTATTATAGTGCAAAGAATAGTCTTGGGTATATTGCAAATATTCCAGAACTCGTTTCATTGCCACCCAGTGATGTTTGTTTGGATTACTTGTGAATCAACTAAGTTTACTTATTGCACAAGCTATATCAGGTCGTGTACAGTTCATCATGTACATTAAGCTTCCCAACATACGAGCATACTCCAATTGAGACGTATTTTCACCTTTATTCTTTATAAGATGATGATTTAAGTCAATTGGAGTTCTTGCACTTCTAAATTCCAAGTGTTTGAATTTTTCAAGTACCATTTTCACGTAATGTGATTGAGACAAAGNGCATACATTGTGATAGTGAGGTTGCAATAGGACGGGCAGGGAGCGTTATGTATAACGGAAAGTCTCGTCATATACGACGAAGACATAACACCGTTAGACAACTACTTTCTAGTGGAATTGTCACTATTGATTATGTAAGATCAAAGGATAATGTGGCGAATTTTCTTACAAAAGGCTTAATTAGAGAGGGAGTTAAGAAATCATCTAAGGGAATGGGACCATGGCCGATGACAAGTCAACATGGCGGTAACTCTACCTAGAATTTTGGATGTTCCGAGATCTAGGTTCAAGGAGCTCAAACAAAGTTGTAATTGACCGGTTCAACATTGTCAAAATAAAATCTTTGGTTCCTTCTCGTAATGAAGACAATGTTCAGTAATAAAGATAGAACTTTACACGTTCTTTAATGATTACCTAAGTTTGATGTGGTATTTATCAAATAGTATCAATCTAAAGGATTACACGTTTAGGAATTACCTATGTAAGTGTGAAGTGGAAGCCGCTTCAATGAGAATTCTGCAAGGCCAATTCTCTACGCACTTATGAAACCAGGCTGTGTTCATGACTGAAACAAACACAACAATGAAAACCAAAAGACGGTTAAGGGTTGGTTGTGTGACATATGGTTGTCTAGGTATACACTAAAGCTCGACGGTTCAAAGATATCAAATCTACCGATTGACCGAGTATATCCGACATATGTTCACTACGGAAAGTTCAAAGGGAAACCTACTTATCCAGATGCAATTAATCCTTACTTGCAAATCACACAGCTTTCATCTATGATCATTCTTGTTACAGCCATTCCCATTTATGTGGTGGATTATTGGACTTTAAGCATTGGGCTTAAGACTTTAAACATTGGGCTTTAAAAGTCTGAGAGTGTGAATTGAAAATGGTGGAAAATAAAATTGAGGAAAATAAAAATTTGAATGAACTGAGCTTTTGACTTGCACTTTGTCCCTCATTGGTGAGGGACAACTACATTTGTGTGATTATATATAGAATCACTTCTTAAAGCTCTTAAAAGGAGTTGAAGAGAATGAACTCTCGCGCCGTCGCTCGCTCGCTCGGCTTTGGATTTGGATTTGTTAAATGATCGATAAGATTATTTTTCGACAAAAGTTATTTAATTAATTAAATGTCAGTTAGTTAGCCGCTGTCCGGGCGTGACCGCGTTAGGACCGCGCCAGAACACTGCTGCAGATTCAGAAGGTCACTCTGGCCGCGGTCCTGGCGTAACCGCGGCAGGACGCAGATTCAGAAAGCCACTCTGGCCGCGGTCCTGGCGTAACCGCGGTAGGACCGCGGCAGGACGCGTAAAATTCTAAACAGACACCTTATCCAGAACAAACATCACACCTCTTCCAATAATTGCCTATAAATTCAGATGCATGACTTTATTTTTAACACACTGAAAAATTACAGAACTTCCTTCTTTCTGAAAATACTGTATTCTAATTCGCAGTCTCTCTCTCTCAAATTCGTAAGTGTGATTTTGCTCTGTTCTTTGAGTTCGTTGGTATCCTGCAGTTTGTATTGCCACTGTTGTAGGAAGGTTTATTCCGTTTCATCCTGGGAGGATTTAATCCATTACCTTGGCAACGTGTGAGGGGGTTAAAATTCCTTAAGGACGCACAAACAAATTGTGGACTCGGAATATTTCTTATTCTTTACTATTTTCCAATTTCTTTTATTCCTTTAACAGTTTTCTGATTTTGTGTTTTAACACAATAGCGCTTCACAGATGTTTTGAAAACAGCTCAGTTCAATGAAGAACTTACCTTGATGGAAGATTACACTACCAAAGTAGAATCTAGGAGAAGAAAATCATAGTTGCCGTCGACTCTAATAATTATACGATACACTTTTTATCTTTTTAAAAATTTAAGACAGTAAAAGTAGGAGATAAGGTGAGACAACGAGAATTAATATTGGACATAATTTTTAAACCAATGATCTAAAGTTGTAGTAGTAATTTAACAACGTATAAAAAACTAATGACCAAATCAAGCTAATTAACTGGGCACTTTAGACCACTTGATCTAAAGTTGTTCGAAAATTTCTCATTGTTCTGGTTGTGAAGCGCAGGCTATATTTCAAAAACTTTCTAAACAGGGATAAAATATAAACATGACCTCGAAAAGGGTCATTTGATAAAACGAGCCACTATTTAATTTCGGCATCTTATTTGAGGTCCGACTTATTATTAATTTCACTAACCTCTAGTTAGAAAATGAAGGCGTGGAGTTAAACTCAGGCAACATGACAAACAAATAAATCAAAAGCACGTCAGAAAAAAACGAAACACAAATGGTCTAAGGAGAAGGAGAATGGGGCTCATTGTCGCGCCCCCTTTTTCTTCGTGGAGTCCGGGTTTTGATAATTATTGGGGAACAACTATTTTTCTTTTGGAAAATTGGGTATTTGAAGAGTCGTCACCTAACGGATTATGGTGTGTTAGGGTACCTAAAGCGATTAACTCATGTAATTAGTTTGCATTACCAGAGATTAGGGTAAGAGCTCGAAATAACCTTGAGGGGAAGGTGTTAGGCACCCTTCGCGGCCTACAACGGTGGGTCCCGGCCGAACTTAAACTATGTGAATTAGTCATTTTAACAGGTAAACAGTTTTAACACATATTTGCAAATAAAGGCATGTTTTCACATTCTAAATACATGTATGATCAAGAAAATTCATATAATGAATGTAAGAGGGAGGTTTGGACAGCTTACACATATATATGTCAAGAAAGGGAAGTTTAGGTGATTTAAACACATACAGGAATTGAGAAAGGAAAGTCCTAAGTTGATTAGCCTACAGGATCAATCTGTGCAATGCCCGGTAATCCTCCTCAACTAGAGGAGCTACACGTGACATCAGCGTGCAGTTCATCATATTCTTTTTCTACCCGTTACCCTCCCTTAGTGATTATATAAGCGAGTTTAATTAACGACCCTCTAAACGTGCTGCTACCCGTCCCTTCCTTGTGGCCCTGAAGAAGTTTAGGACCTCTAAATCTGGGCAGTTCTAGACAGCCTAAGGTGTTTAAAAAGGGAACATCTAGATGACAAGCAAAGAACATATATGACAATCAAATAGGAAAAAACAGTTAAAGCTCATATTTACCTCCACATGTACATAAGTAAATAAGCCACACGTCTCAAACAACTGATTTTGAATAAGTTCAGAAAGCCTAGGAACATGATATCTATATGAACATCACAAAACAGAACATACAACGTTTGTTTTAAGGGAAGTGACAGAACCCTAACCAGTTTACCTACTGGTTTTATAGCTTGTTAAGCCTGGGTAATTTCACACATAAACAGAACTGGTTTCACAATTATTTAACGTCCTAAGGCTTGCTTAGGTGTGTATATGCAATCACGATTTTGGGAAATGGTTTGAAGCTCTTTTATCCTATATGAATGCATTCTAGTGACATTTAACAAGATACTGTATGAAGTTCCAGTTTTAGTACTTAATGCATATGATTATTACCCTATGGACATGAGTTCTATCTCTAATGAGTGAAACTGCTATTAGTTCTTATTAGACACGCATACTGACTGAGCAAGTGTAACAACCAATTAAACCTATATGCATGATTTGTAAAGAGATGGATTTGAATATATGATGTAATGAAAGTTGTATCTTAGTTATTTTATTCCCTATAGGCATTGCGTCTAATCATGTAAAGCAAAGTAGGCAGAACTTATTTCAACCAATACAAACCTTATAGGCAGGTTATCTAACAAAGCACATTTGAGCCAAAGTAAACCCTATAGGCATGTTATCTAGGACGCAATAGTAATTAGAGTAAACATTTAGGCGAGTTTTCAGACATGCAATAGAAGAGTGCTTTTGAATGAAGTAAAGCCATAGGCAGGTTATCTAACATACAACAGTATAAACTAAACACCTATAGGCATGTTATATATACATTTTTACCCACAATACCATACAACTACCCCTCTTTTTACTAGTCACCCCAATATCTGTTTACAATAATTATTATAGACCAAATTATTGAATAAATTACGTAAATATAAATATAAATTAAGCTATATGGAGCTTGAAGTAGGCCCAAAGCAAATCCTGGTGTACTAGGCCTTCAATAGTCTCAAATGCCAAGGGTTTCATAACCAATTTCATGTCTAGGTGTGTCAGAGTTTCTTAAGGACCTCAAAGATCCTGGGCAGTGCTCACACCTTGTCACGACCCAATTTCTAAACCTGGTTGTGATGGCGTCTCTTGTGAAGACAAGGCCAGCCAACTAACCCAAATCGTCGCTTTAACAATTATTAAACATAATGAATAGAAAATAAAATTTAATGGAATTAAAACTGTTAATTTCAACCCAACACAACCCGACCGGGGTGTCACAAGTCACGAGCATCTAAAGAAGACTGAACACAACTACTGGGCCAATAATAATATACGGAATAAAAACTGGAATCAAAAGATGAAGTCTGGTACCGTGAACTCTGGCGGTCACCTTGCCCACTACAGTAGTAATACCTTCAATCAGCTATTAACCCGCTTCCGGGTGAACAATATCGGCAACTGCATGCGAGGTGCAGGGAGTAAAGTGAGTACTCCAAGTCAATGAGTAATAAAAGCAAATAATAACTGAGCAGCAAGAAATCATGTAAAGTGACTAACAGGCTATACAGAAGCCGGGTACAATTTTCGAGAAAACGGTAAAATCAATGAACTCTTTAGAAATGTTTCGGTTCAGTTCAAATCTCTTTTGAAAATAGTCTTTTCAATAATTACGAAAATTATTTAAAAATAGTTAGTGCTGATTAGCACAGAAAATCTGCCCCTCGGGCACAAATACCACAGTATAACAGGTAAAAATGCAAATAAGTATGTAAGATGAGCACATAAAAGTTCGCCCCTTGGGCACATCTCAAAACAGTACCAGCCCCTCGGGCTCAATATCAGCCACTCAGAACAGTATCAGCCCCTCGAGCTCAGTCTCAATCACATGGTACAATATCAGACCCTTAGTCTCACTCCCAACTCACATCCGCCCCTCGGGCTCACTCCCAACTCACATCAGGGTACCCGCACTCACTGTGGGTGTGTAGAATCTAGAGGGGCTCCTACAGCCCAAGCGTTATATCATCATAAGGCCTAAAAGCCTGTACATATCAATATGAGGCCTGAAAGCCTTCTCACAAAACACTCGAGGCCTGAAAGCCTCCTCACATATCACTCGAGGCCTGAAAGCCTCCTCACATATCACTCGAGGCCTGAAAGCCTCCTCACATCTCACTCGAGGCCTGAAAGCCTCCTCACATCACTCAAGGCTTGAAAGCCTCCTCACATCACTCGAGGCCTGAAAGCCTCCTCACATCACTCATCAGATCCTTAATCATGGCCCTCGGCCTCAATCAGTCCAAAAATAATCATAAGCCCCCCGGGCATCAATGAAAAAGGAAATGCTCATCTCAAACAATAGTTCAAATATCAGTTAAAACTCAAGGTTGAGTAAAAATATAGCTGAGTTCATGAAGCAGTATAATTCAAATAGATTGAGTTCAAATAATATTTCAAATAGTGAGTAAAACAATGATGATAGCTCACAAGGAGTTCAAACAGTCGGCAATAAGCCCCAAAAATGGCAATAAGCCCAAGTCACAGTGAAAAACAACATGTCATAGTCAAATACGCGGTAAAATCAACAATCGGGACTGACCAAGTCACAATCCCCAACGGTTCTCTACCCCACACTCACTATCCAACGTGCAAGTCACCTTAATATAGCACTACGGTATGCAAATCCGGGGTTTCAAACCCTCAGGATATCATTTACAATCATTACTCACGTCGAACCGGTGAAATCCCTCACTCGCAATGCCTTGCCCCTCAAATCGGCCTCCACGCGCGTCGAATCTAACCAAAATCAGAGCGAATACATCACAATATGCCAAGGGAACAATACCCAATCGAAAACAATCGAAATATAGCAAAAATCTCGAAACTAGCAAAACCCGAGCCCCGGGCCCACTTGTCGAAAAATTACAAAACTTATATTACCGAATTTCTCGTCTCGCCACAAGTCTATAAATATCAAGTTTATCAAAATCGGAGTTCAAATGCCCCCTCAAATCCCAAATTTTTCATTTAAAAAACCAAGCCCTAGTTCTTCCAAAGAATTAAAGGTTGATTCTTCAATAAAATGATGTTTCTAGACCATAGGACTTACCTCCAATCGATTCCCAGTCAAAACTCTCTAAAATACCCATCAAAAGCTCCCAAGCTCGCTCAACAATGGTGGAAAATACATAACCCTCGCGGAACAAAATAAATATAAACCCCTACTAGCCTTCAGGGGTTTTCGCTTATGCGGTCCCACGCCCGCTTCTGCGTAACCGCTTCTGCGGTTTTTATCTGCTTAAGCGGAATTTCATTAAACCACAGGGGTCGCTTCTGCGACTCAGATTCCTGCTTCTGCGGAACCTCACCTCCAGGCCAACTGCTTCTGCGACCTTGCGTCCGCTTCTGCGGACTCGCTTAAGCGAAAGCATTTCCGCTTCTACGGAACTTCCCAACTCAGCCCCAGACCGCTTTTGCGACCTATAACTCGCTTTTGCGGAACCACTTCTACGGCCCATTTTCGCAGAAGCAAAAATACCTAATACCAACAATATGAACCTGCAACAAACTTCAAAAACTCCCCGTTTAACCACCCGAACTCACCCCGAGGCCCCCAGGACCTCAACCTAAAACACCAACTCATCCTATAACCCCATTCAAACTTGTTCCAATCCTCAAAACACATCAAACAACGCTAAAAAATCATTAAATCACATCGGATTCAAGCCTAAGTTTCTTCAAAACTTCCGAAATGTGCATTCGATCAAAAACCCGACGAAACGATGTCCGAATGACCTAAAAATTTGCACACATATCCAAAATCACCCAATGAAGCTATAGCTACTCTCGGAATTCCATTCAGACCCTCGGATCAAAATCTCACCCATCAACCGGAATTTGCCAAAATACTAACTTCGTCAATTCAAGTCTAATTCTACACCGGACCTCCAAAATCACTTCCGGCCACGCTCCTAAGTCACAAATCATCCCCCGAAGCTAACCGAATCACCAGAAATCACATCCGAACCCTCCTACGCATAAGTCAACGTCCGGTTGACTTTTTCAACTTAAGCCTTCCTTAAAGAGACTAAGTGTCTCATTTCTTATCAAAACCAATCCAAATCAACTCTAACACACCATATACCGATAACGAAACATGCAGAAACATAAAATGAGGGAAATGAAGCAGTGACACACAAGACGACGGGTCGGGTCGTCACATCCTCCTTAACTTAAACCCAACGCTCGTCCTCGAGCGTACCCAAAGTTGTAGTAGAAGCAACCCAATAGCTAAATGACCTTGCCAAGCATAAACCCAGGGTGATCCCTCGTCACCCTATCTCGCATAGGTCCGATAAAACAATATAGCTGAAATTTCACAGTCCATCTAAACCATTAACCGTAGGACCATATTGCACTTTCTAAAATCTTATACAAGATCAAAACCTCACATCTTTATTCGGAATAACCCGAACCAACTGTAATAACCCATACCTGCAACCTCGGCTGCAATCATATGATATACCACATAACTCAAACACATGCAGCGATAAATTCCATTCACAGCAGCTGCCCACAACAACCAAATATCGATATAAAATCTCTTGTTAGATAAAGTTTCATCCTAACTCTTTCATATACTACCAATGATAAATGAAACACACAATAAACTGTAACCATTTCCCAGATCAACCATTCATGAGGCCATTTCTCCTCTGGCAATTACCATAGCCGAACCTCGATATTTACCCATCAAACAAGCAGAAATCGAATGGGTTTATATTCATTAATGATCCCTACGATCTCCTTTGACCAAACACCATCCTGGTGACATGACACATCAATACGGGCCTACGCCACAACTTGCATAATACGCATACCAATAAGAAACGGTCTGAACTACTCAAATCATGACAAATGACTCAAATGAAAGAGATGTACCTCAAGCTCATCAGTACCATCACAACACAAGGTTGAGACCTCGTCTCACATCATAGAAATAGAATACCTGAAGCTACCCCGAAGGGTCATAACTCCACGTAGCCTCGCTACAATGTGCAATCCTATCCAAACATTGTTACACACGAAGCACCTCAAGTTGCTATACTCAAAATCAACATCCACACATAATTTTTGATGTCTGAAACCAAACCAATTCTTTACACCCACGGTGGAACAAATAACATATGACACGCAACCTGATAGATCATAACCAATACTCCATTTACCGAGCAACACTCAATTACTCTTACCGCTCGACTTTCTCTATGAATACTCAATAGAACCGTACCACATGTGCCCACATCCAACTAATCATAACATCTCACAGCACAAAAAAAAGCAACTCATAGATCTCCCCAGATCACTAACAAGTTCAAGAATGATCGAATTAACCTATCCCTCAACAATACAACTCGGGGCCAACCAAGCCAACTCAAGCTAAATACGTATTCAATCGGCTTACCAACGAACTCAATATCAAGAAGCCTGAAGCTGCTCCTTCCACAACTATAACTCCTGCCGGAGCCCGTACGATACGGTGCCCGGCACCAAATAAATACCGCAATTCACAATCTCACCCGGCGACATGCCCAGCCACAAAAAATGCATCCGAAAAAAATCTCTTAATACCGGAACTGAATCAATGGTAGAAACCTTTGCACTGACATCCGCCACGAAGGCCCAATTAAGAAAAACAATCCTTCCTAACCGTCCACTGGTCTTTGGAATACAAACCACTCTGCTAGAACATGATCCGATGAACCTCGCCACGCAACCTGTGGCATTTTCCGACATAGCCCATAGCACAATAGTATAGAATAACCCAACTCTGAGACAACTAGTCTACACCCCAATATCATATCCAAAATCTAATATATCAAGCAAAGAAAGATCCACTCGGGCCTCCAAATCCCAATAGCCGCTAACGGTACCAACACACATGCTCCACAACCACTACATCGTCTATACCTGAGAACTCCAGTCTCCAACTCCATATAGCACACAAATCACTGTACCTAATCCCCAAATTNAAAACAATCCTTCCTAACCGTCCACTGGTCTTTGGAATACAAACCACTCTGCTAGAACATGATCCGATGAACCTCGCCACGCAACCTGTGGCATTTTCCGACATAGCCCATAGCACAATAGTATAGAATAACCCAACTCTGAGACAACTAGTCTACACCCCAATATCATATCCAAAATCTAATATATCAAGCAAAGAAAGATCCACTCGGGCCTCCAAATCCCAATAGCCGCTAACGGTACCAACACACACGCTCCACAACCACTACATAGTCTATGCCTGAGAACTCCCAGTCTCCATGTCCATATAGCACACAAATCATTGTACCTAATCCCCAAATTCCATAGTATGAATACATATTACACCTCAAGTACCCAGTCATTCCACGAAAGGTATTCTAAAACTCTCCTGTGCCATCAAATACACTCAATTATCAGCAGCCGATCTAGCCAGAAAGCACCGCAATACTATCGTAGTATCATCAGTCTAATCATATTACCTTTCTTCCAAGACATATACTCCCGTCAAATCACTCATATTCATCAGTACCATTTCCTTGATTACTTGGGGCTACCCATTGCCTAAGAATTTATGAACTTCTTTTCAGAACTAAACTGTAACTCATCTAGCCAAGATCTTCCATCAATCCCATCTAGAAGAAGAATCATTACACATTCCATGCTTCGCATACCCATAGAAAATATATTCATCTCCAAACCACGGTAAAACCCGACAAGAACATCTCTGCAAATTCCATTCGCACAAGATAAACTGCCAGGACTGTATCCTTCTATCCAAACCAAGCTGAGCAAGCTGCCAAAACTCAAGAGCGTTGCTGTAAAGTGCCGGTAAAAGCTCATTACCTCGAACACATACGAAGAATTAATCATACCCTTACCATACCGCTTCGGTCTACTATCAAGCTATTCCATCTATCTAATTTCCCTTCTGATTCATCATCAACTTAATATTTCTCCCTCGCTGTAGCATCACAATGCCTCAATCCAGGCTTACCACATGAGACTCGAACATAAGACCACACTGTCTAAGATCCATAGGCCACCGAATACTCTCTCAATTGTTCCCAGAAATACCACACTCCAGAATACTTTACTTGAAGAACTTCCTACGAATCTGAATTTTTTACCATTACCTTCTAGATACTGATACATAGGATTCCATAATCGATATAAAAATACCATAAGCCTTGACATTTTCAGATGAAAACGCGGTCTCTGACCACATACACAACCTTGAGACACCTGATTGTTACATGTAGAATCTTGAACAAAATAAACCATTCTCGAGAGTCATTCACTCTTATTCAACCTGCAAATTACCTGACTTGATGAACAGAACCACTCGTGCCTTATTAGCACTCTGACACCGCAGGATATGATCTAATTCCAATACAAACAAACATCTTCCTTCTCTATACACTGAGCATTCTTTATCAACAACAGCTCAAGACATCATATTATTTTCTCACATCTACGAAGCACCATATAACCTTTGTCAAAATTTGTTTCACTCGTGCCATCCTCGGCTCAATTTCTACAACCAGGACTGATCCGCCAGCATACCTCGAAACGGAACCAACATAGCACATAACCGTGCAATCAGCTAATCAACAGCGACCTCCCCAACTTGGCTCAAAGCCATATATCAGGACATACTCAATAAACCATAATACTTTTACCCTAATGATGCCACAATACCATAGTGAGGTTAAACTCAAATCATGTACAAGTTTGTGAAATCACAGATCATCTAGTACTATAATCCTCTACAAATCTCGCATTCATCCCCACATCAGTTGAGTCCACTCTCTTAAGCGACCCAAATTTACAACACATACCTTTCAATTACACATGGGATCCTCTAACGTACACATAAGGAGCATATCACTTAAGAACACTCCACAGGAGATAACCCACATGCTTCGCCTTAATTTAGTATTTCAGCACACCTTCCACCATCATATACGTTACACAGTCATTAGTCTTCCTAAGTCTGAAATCATACCGCTGCATGCAATGCACTTCACTTCCCAACTAGGAGATACGAAAATATTCTTCACATGCCCATATTCGGGATACACATCAAACCACAATAGGAAACGAATCACTTAACAGTTCATCTATTATCCAGCAGACTTCTTTGTCACTACCAAGTCATATAATTACATCTCGCAGTACTAACATACTCATCACATGAATACCAAACCGCCATTCCGGCTAATAGCGACAATACCGAACATATAAGTTCAAAACACTTGCTCATACGATCAGCACCTCAGTGCTCAAGCCATAGGCAAGATCCGGCCTCAAGTCCTCCAGACTGGCCCAACATCAAACTCACGGAGATTACAACTTGCCCCTTGATCGGGGAATCACAAGCAATCAAGGCACATCTGGTACTTAGCGCTAAGGTGCGCATACAAACGCGTGGAAGGAATTTTAAGAGATTCTTTTCAAGCTGAATTTAGTACGCACGATAAGAATTCCAAGAAAGTGAAGTTTTCCTAAAGGTTCTGCAGCCTCTCGAGGATAAATACAGACGTCTCCGTACCGATCCGCGGGACTCTACTAAACCTACTCATGACTCGTGAGACCTAGTAACCTAGGCTCTGATACCAACTTGTCACGATCCAATTTCCTAACCCGGTCGTGATGGTGTCTCTCGTGAAGACAAGGCCAGCCAACTAACCCAAATTGTCTTTTTAACAATCATTAAACATAATGAATAGAAAACACAACTTAATGGCATTAAAACCGTTAATTTCAACCCAACACAATCCGACCAGGGTGTCATAAGTCACGAGCATCTAAAGAAGACTGAACACAACTACTGGGCCAATAATAATATACAGAATAAAATCTGGAATCAAAAGATGAAGTCTGTTGCCGTGAACACTGGCGGTCACTTTTCCCACTACAGTAGTAATACCTTCAATCAGCTATTAACCCGCTTCCAGATGAACAATACCTGCAACTGCACGCGAGGTGCAGGAAGTAAAGTGAGTACTCCAACTTAATGAGTAAAAAATGTAAATAATAACTAAGCAGAAAGAAATCACGTAAAAGAACCAACAGGCTATACAGAAGCCGGGTACAATTTTCGAGAAAATGATGAAATCAATGAACTCTTTAGAAATGTTTCGGCTCAGTTCAAATATCTTTTGAAAATGGTCTTTTCAATAATTACGAAAATTGTTTAAAAATAGTTAGTGCTGATTAGCACAGAAAATCCGCCCCTCGAGCACAAATACCACATTATAACAGGTAAAAATGCAAATAAGTATGTAAGATGAGCGCATAAAAGTTCGCCCCTCGGGCACAACTCAAAACAGTACCGGTCCCTCGGGCTCAATATCAACCGCTCAGAACAGTATCAGCCCCTCGGGCTTAGTCTCAATCATATGGTACAACATCAGCCCCTCGGGCTCACTCCCAAGTTACATCAGGGTACCCGCATTCACTGTGGGTGTGCAGACTCCGGAGGGGCTCCTACAGCCCAAGCGTGATATCATCATAAGGCCTGAAAGCCTTCTCACGAAACATTCGAGGCCTGAAAGCCTCCTCACATATCGCTCGAGGCCTGAAAGCCTCCTTACATATCACTCGAGGCCTGAAAGCCTCCTCACATATCACTCGAGGCCTAAAAGCCTCCTCACATCACTCGAGGCCTGAAAGCCTCCTCACATTACTCATCAGATCCTCAATCATGGCCCTCGGCCTCAATCAGTCTAAAAATCATCATAAGCCCCTCAGGCATCAATGAAAACGAAAATGCTCAGCTCAAACAATAGTTCAAATATCAGTTAAAAATCAATGTTGAGTAAAAATATAGATGAGTTCATGAAACAGTGTAATTCAAATGGACTGAGTTCAAATAATGTTTCAAATAGTGAGGAAAACACTGATGATAGCTCACAAGGAGTTCAAACAGTTGGCAATAAGCCCCAAATATAGCAATAAGCCCAAGTCATAGAGAAAAACAACATGTCATAGTCAAATACGCGGTAAAATCAACAACCGGGACGGACCAAGTCACAATCCCCAACGGTTCTCTACCCCACGCTCGCTATCCGGCATGCAAGTCAACTCAATATAGCACTACGGTATGCAAATTCGAGGTTTCAAACCCTCAGGATATCATTTACAATCATTACTCACCTCGAACCGGTGAAATCCCTCGCTCGCGATGCCTTGCCCCTCAAATCGGCCTCCACACACGCCGAATATAACCAAAATAAGAGCGAACACATCACAATATGCCAAGGGAACAATACTCAATCGAAAATAATCGAAATATAGCAAAAATCTCGAAACTAGCAAAACCCGAGCCCCAGGCCCACTTGTCAAAAAATTACAAAACTTACATTACCGGATTTCTCGTCTCGCCACGAGTCTAAACATATCAAGTTTATCAAAATCGGAGTTCAAATGCCCCCTCAAATCCCAAATTTTTCATTTCAAAAACCAAGCCCTAGTTTTTCCAATTTTACCCAAATTTCTAAGAATCAAAAGTTGATTTTTCAATAAAATGATGTTTCTAGGCCATAGGACTTACCTCCAATCGATTCCCAGTAAGAACTCCCTAAAATCCCCGTCAAAATCTCCCAAGCTCACTCAATAATGGTGGAAAATGAATAACCCTCGCAGAACAAAATGAATATAAACCCCTACTGGCCTTCAGGGGTTTCCGCTTCTGCTGTCCCCATGCCCGCTTCCGCGTAATCGCTTCTGCGGTTTTTATCTGCTTAAGCGGAATTTCATTAAACCACAGGGTCCGCTTCTACGACTCAGATTCTCGCTTCTGCGGAACCTCCCCTCCAAGCCAACCGCTTCTGCGACCTTACGTCTACTTCTGCGGACTCGCTTAAGCGAAACCATTTTCGCTTCTGCGGAACTTCCCAACTGAGCCCCAGACAAATTTTACGACCTATAACTCGCTTTTGCGGAACCGCTTCTACGGCCCATTTTCGCAGAAGCGAAAATACCTGATGCCAGCAATATAAACCTGCAACAAACTTAAAAAACTCCCTGTTTAACCACCCGAACTCACCCCGAGGCCCCCGGGACCTCAACAAAAAATACCAACTCATCCTAAAACCACATTCAAACTTGTTCCTATCCTCAAAACACATCAAACAATGCTAAAAATCATTAAATCACATCGGATTCAAGCCTAAGTTTCTTCAAAACTTCCAAAATGTGCATTCGATCAAAAACCCGACCAAACGATGTCCGAATGACCTGAAAATTTGCACACATATCCAAAATCACCCAACGAAGCTACAACAACTCTCGGAATTCCATTCCGACCCTCAGATCAAAATCTCACCCATCAACCGGAATTCGCCAAAATACTAACTTCGCCAATTCAAGCCTAATTCTACACCGGACCTCCAAAATCACTTTCGGCCACGCTCCTATGTCACAAATCATCCCCCGAAGCTAACCGAATCACCGAAAATCACATCCAAATCCTCCTACGCGTAAGTAAATGTTCGGTTGACTTTTCCAACTTAAGCCTTCCTTAAAGAGACTAAGTGTCTCATTTCTTATTAAAACCAGTCCAAATCAACTCAAACACACCATATACCTATAATGAAACATGCAGAAACATAAAATGAGGGAGACGAAGCAGTGACATATGAGACGACGGGTCGGATCGTCACACACCCAGGCTTTTTACAATAAGGATTGAGTAGGTGCAGTGTGGAGTAGCCAGCCCCAGTGTGCCAGAGTTCAAAGAAATCTCAAGAGGATCCCAAGGAAGTACACACACTGGAGGGGTAGAACCTATGGACTTAAGAGTAAGGGAGAGTGCTTGAAAAGACTTAGTGAAAACACTGTGGAGATAACTTCTTAGGAGTTAAAGACCTTCTGGAATAGACTAGTTTTAACAAAATGCTAGGAATGAAACCAATTTTAGAAGAACACATTTTTTGAAAACAGTTCAGAGGAGAGAAAATTCAGTAGATAGTCAATAGATCATAGAATGTTTAGTTCCACAGACACTTTAGCAAACATGTTTGCACACCTGGGTGAAAAGGGGACTGGGAACACATGGAGATCTTATTAAGGGTACATGAATGGGGTGCAGGGAGACAGATAGGCAGTAATATACATAGGACATGTATAGCCTTAACAAATTAACCAGGATAGCAGGCAAATAAACATGGAGCAAAGATGTAGAGGATATACACATAATCAGGATTAACCATAGGCATGATCACACAGTTAAGCATAACTCAGACAGGCTGTTCAAACATCATATAAACATGTGAAGTGTAAACATATTAGTTGCACATAGAGCAGTGCTGCATTTTAGGCATGCTTGAACAAAGAAGTAAATAAGAGAGTAAGTCAAATTCCTAACCAATGGACTAATGCAAGGATGAAATACATAGAATTTGGGTATCAAATGTAACTAGAGACATACCAGTTGAGGGAATAAAGTGCTGAATATAGAGCAAGTAGCCTCACTATATAGCCTTGGCTAGACCACAATAGCACAAGTAATACAAGTAGCAAAGAAGGAGAATAGTTGAGTGTGTGTATGTGTGTGTGTGTATATGAACTGACGTATGCTGAGAACCAGAACAATGGGTTTTTTATAGTATACAATAGAGTAGGACACATAAGGTAATGAGTCAATCATATGCACATAAGGTATGAAAATTAATTAACCATTAGTCATGAATCAATTAGGGCCAGAATCACATAAATGATACTTAATTTAATGAAGTCTCATATGTAATTCCTCAGTAAATCAGAACAAGGTTAATAAGGTAAGAAATAATCAGACAATCGATCAAGTGAAGTCAGTCATGAACAAATTAGCCATAAAATCTTACTAGTATTACTTAATTTAAGAAAAATTGTATATGGAATCAATCAGTAATTAAGGGCTAGGTTAAATAAGGCAAGGACTAACTCTGAAATCAATTAGAAATTGGTTCTGAAAATCAAAGCATAAAATCAGGCTAGCAGCACCAATTAATAATTACACATAAGATAAGAAAATTAATTAAGGTTGTAAACAAGGAAATAATCAAGAATCAACATATAAGTTTCGATAGAGCAAATCAGTAAATTAAAATTCAAAGTAGTACTGATTTACGTGGGAAAAATATCAGTTTCCAAAAATAGATAACTAGGCTAAATAGAATTTCAGAAATTAGCCGAGAAATCGAATCAGGAAAACCCTAATAGAGATGAACTAGGGCAAAAATAATACATTGAATTAGACTAAGGAAAGTCATGAAAGTCAAAGCACAGAACAAAACAATGTGACAAGTGACACAGAAAGTCTCAGAATCGAAGCAAAAAATATAAGAAAATTAGGGCTTTAGCATAAATCGATTAGGGTCTAAATAATTTTAGCAGAAATCAATCAATAATACTTAAGAACAGAGGATTAACATTCGAAAATCAGGAAAACTTTTAGAAGACGAGTTTCAGTAAACCCTAGTTTTAGAAAGAATGGAAAATCACTTGAAAAATAGAAAGCTTTCAAGAAAGCATGTGACGTACATTCAATCCGTCTCAGATCTGTACAGATCTGAGAGAATCAAAGATAAAATTAGGGTGTTTTCTTAGAAGTAAAACAGAGATGAGAACATAGACTTAGGAGACCATGGATTCAAGACGAAAATGAGAACGATCTTACTCAAGGTCGAACCAAATAGCTTGAAACAAGCAAGAAAACCCAAAGGTGTAAACAGACTGCCTAGGTCCCTTGAGAATCTCCTCAAGGATCTTGAAGATGGAGGTACCATAGCATAGAAGAGGCCATTAGAGGCTTGAGGTGGTGAAGAACCACCATCTAAGGGTAGTAGGTGAGTGACGGTGAGGGTGAATTAAGGTTAGAGTTAGAGAGCATTTGAGAGACGAGGAACATGTGACGGCGGGAAAAGAGAGGAAAATGATTAGGGTTTGAGGGGCGTAGGTGGGTTTGATTATGGTAGGAAATATCCTGACTGTTGATCAAAAGTGATCAACGGCCAGGATTGGCCAAGGGGTTTGTTCGGGCAGGTGGGTATTGGGCCTGGGATCGTTTGGGCTGGTTAATTTTAGGACAAAGCTGAAATAAAAAGAGGCTATTTATTAAATACCCCAAACAATCGATTAAAAATAATTTGTGAAATAATTACTAATTATAAAAAAATAAATCTCATGCATAGAAATATTTTTAAAATAGTTATTTAGTATTCAAAAATACGGAGGACTAATTTCGGTTAAAATAATACAAGAAATGTACGCATGGACTATAATTGCAAATTTATTGCAATTATAGCCAAAATATACCAATTTGGCTATTTATGAAATGATTTGGAATCAATAGGACCAATAATAGTAATATTAAATCAAGACATATTCTAAATTCATTTGTGATGCAATTTTACAATTATTTATATGAAGAAAATATTGAAATAAAATAATTTAAGGGTGTAAAAATTATGAAAAAATACTCATTGATGTTAATGCATAGTTTTAAAGGTATATATGGATTTCAATAATATCATGAGGGAAAATTGTGAATCAACACTCATGACGTTTGAATATGAAAAAGAAGAAAGCGGGTGGATAGAAGAAAAAAGGAAAAGGAGGAGGAAGAGGAATGAATGAGCGTAAAAGGAGAGTACAGACTAAGAGGTTTGCAAGTCTAAAGAGAATCCGCTAGAATTATGGACAAGTATATTTTGGTCAATTTTTCTCTTATTATTAAAAGACGGAATAAAATAAAATTCCATTAGTGCGCATGTAAGATAACCTTAATTCTCTATATGAGGATGGGAAGAAGAAGAATGGGTGCGGATTTCATAAATTGCTTAAAATGAGTTTGAACATAGAAAAAGAAGAAATGTGATGGTGTAAACTGTAAAGACTTATAGGAAGAATGGGTTTGAATTTATGGACCTTTAAAAGGACAAAAAATTGATTTTAAAGAGGACGTAGAAAAATGATGAGCGAAGACTCGTTGGAAACGGGCAGAAAATTCTTGTTTATGCAGAACTCCATATTAAGGATTTAATAACTATATATCTGGCAATCAACATATCGAACAAAGATACGATGTCTAATCGAGAAACAGTATCAGGTAAAAGGCAAGTGCACAAATAGCCGCTTGGAGGACTGTTGTTAAAAGAATAGCCAAAATTAGCCGCATCAGAATTAAATTTAGACTCGGGAGACAAATAAGGAATCTTACACTATATCTAAAAAAAAATCCTAATTTACCAACATCTAGTCATCACTGTTTTAAAAGGAGTTTTTGGGGCGAACTCTGAGGCGAGGGGTACAAAAAATGCCCCGAGGCGATGGTGCGGGAACAGGGGTAAAAGTCTCAAGAGGCGTACCTCCAGCAATTCAGAGCGTACACTCGAGCGTTCAAGGCGTACGCCCGGACGTTTGAGGGGCATTTTTTGTTGGGTTTCTAAGCTTCGTTTAGTTTAAAAGAGGGTGAATGAGAAATGAAAGGAAAATAAAATATTTGATTTTCCCTCCTTGGCAAAGGGACATTGTCCCATATTGCGGGAAGAAAAGGCTTTTGATGGGTATATATACAATTGCTTTTTCCTAGCTCTTAAAGAGTTAAAAAGAAGGCAAGCCTTGCCCGTTGTCGTCGCTTGCTCGGCTTGACTTCGGCTTCGGCTTCGGCTTCGGATATGACAAAATTTCTTTCAACAATTTAATTAATTAATGAAAATTCAATCCGGAATAATCCAGGACCCGCGACGCGACACGATCTGGTTCGTTTTCTTTCCCGAATTATTTTAAATTAGTTTTCCCGCAATATTTCAAACAAAAATATTTCCACTTGTTCCAACACCTAGGAATGTCAATGGATAAACCGGCCGAATCATACCGCACAAAATCGATTTTTAGGTTTCTTTTAATAAAATCATAGGTTTTTATATAAATCTACAACCGTTCCGATAATTCCTGTAGGTTTTTTATTTATGAAAATAAATTGACAAAATACCGAACCGTATCGAATAAATTTATATATGAAAAATATATTTATATATTAAGTGTAAAAATAATGAAGTACTAAATTTTTCATTAGTCTTGGAATTATGAAAATGGTTATAAGCCAACAAGTAATTAAGATCAAAATCCTAATTCTCAAACCTACTATGCTACTCCTAATGAAACTAAATTATTTCTAGCATATTCACTAGCAAGACAACAAAGTATTCTAACGATTATAAGTAGCAAAATACAATGTATTGAATATGATTCCTTTCGTATGATTTAGATTTATCTTTTTGAATATTTAATCTTCTATAAACTTTATTTTGAGTCCAACATGGTTAATATCTTTCTACTTATGTGATTTATCTTTTATTTGTCTTTGTGTAGTTCCTTTTACGCAGTGGTAAAGTACTTGATGGATCTATACTATGGCCATCTTTTGTATTTTCATAATTCATCATCATTTAAACAATAAAAATATCTAGAGAGTTTTGTTAAGTTCGAAAAAAGTATGTACATTATTGCATTTTACTTTTACTAGTGAATTTAACATGATATTTTAAAAAATATCGAAATTAATCGAACCGTACCGATACCAATACCGAAAAGAAACCTACATGATTCGAATGGTTTCGAAAAGTTTAATTTTGGTTATACATAATAGAATAACCAAAAAAATAGTATAGTACAAATTTTATAAAATAACCGGACGAACCAAACCATTGACACCCCTACCAACACCCATGGTTGCTTCTGAAAGGTTCCAAACCTTTTCAAAAATAGTGCCAAGAAGTCTATAAATATGCTTTGAATACCAAAATCTTTCCTTACGAATTTTTTGAACTTCAACACTTCTTCTTCTTCTGCACATATCTAATCTAGTGTGATTTACAGCCATTAAATGGTTCGCAGTTCATCAGGAATTTTGGTACCAATACACTAGTGAGTTAAAATTGTTCTATCCTGGAAGGATAATATTCAACACTTGGGGTACTTGAGGAAAATAATTTTCTCAAGGACACACTGTGCATTCAGTGGGCTCGATTTATTTCAAAATTATTTTCAAATAGTATTTCAACATTGTATTGCTATTAACTTTCTGTTTCTGTTTCTGTCTCTATTTCGGAAAGTTTACTATTTCGTTATTTATTATAGTAATATATATTGACTAACAATCTTAAGGACATTAATTTTTATTCGTAATTTGTATTCGGATTGTAGAGATTAAAACATGTGTGGGTTTATACTCCTTTGAATTTTTCTATTCTGATTTGAAGATATAAAACTTCATCCGAGTATTGAAATTCAAAAACGATTTAAAGAACATCTTCATCATTTTCTGTGAAACAATATATAAAAACTTTGATTTTTATTTATTAAACGTACTGTTTATCATTAATTACAATATTATTTATTGTAGCGGCAATAGGTAGGGCAGGGAGCATTATGTATGACAGAAAATATCGTCATATACGAATGAGACACAATATCATTAGACAACTACTCTCTAGTGGTGTTATCACGATTGACTACGTAAAGTCAAGAGATAATGTATCAGATTCACTTACAAAAGGCCTATCTAGAGAAGCAATTAAAAGATCATCAAAGCCAATGTGGTTAAGGCCTAGGACAAGTCATCATGGCGGTAACTCTACCTAGCAGACTGGAGATCCTAAGAGTTAGGCTCAAAGAGATCAAACAAAGTTATGAATGACGGTTCAACACTGTCAAATAAATCAACCCATCGAGGTAAAACATTAAGGCTTTTTGATGAGTCAATAAAGCTTAAATTTCTTTAATGATTTGCTAAATCTGGAAGGATATGGCCAGATAGTGTGTCTATAGGATTAAACGTTTAGAAATTACTTATGTGAGTATGAAGTGTAAGTTGATTCAAGGAGAATGAAAGTAGGCCCATTCTCTAAGCACTCGTGGAACCGGGCAGTGTTCATGGCTGAAACGAATATAACAGTGAGAACCATAAATGTTTAAGGGTTGATTGTGTGACTTATGTTGTCTAGTTATACAACAAAGCTCGACGATTCAAAGATATCAAATCTACCGATTGACCGGGTATATCTGATATAAGTTCACGACGGAAAGTTTAAAGGGAAACCTACTTATCCATATACAATTAATTCTTGCATGTAAATCACACACACGTTCGTGCATTCCTTTATTTTATAGTCATTCCCCATCATATGGGGGATTGTTGGATTTTTAAGCTTGGTTACTTAAAAAGGGTGAACGAGAAATGAAAAAAAAATGAAATACTTGAGTTTCCCTCCTTGGCAAAGGGACATTGTCCCGTATTGGAGTAAGAAAAGACTTTTGATGAGTATATGTACAATTTCTCTTCTTCTAGCTCTTAAAGAGTTAAGAAGAAGGCAACCCCCACGTCGCCGTCATTGTCGCTCGATCAGCTTGGCTTCGGCTTCGGATTTGGATTTGGATTTGGATTTGGTCAAAGATTGATTAATTGATCTTTTTGGATAAAATTTTGTTCAATTATTTAATTAATTAACGAATCGTCAATCCGGAATAACCCAGGACCCGCGATGCAATCCGGTCAGGTCTATTTTCTATCCCAGATTATTTTATATCTATTTTCCTGCAATATTTCAAACAGAATTATTCCCATCCATTCCAACAGCCATGGCTATTTCTGAAAAGTCGCAAACCTTTCCAGAAACAATGCCAGAAAGTCTATAAATATGCTTTGAATCCCAGAATCTTTCCTTACGAATTTTTTGAACTTCAACACTTCTTCTTCTTCTACACATATCTATTCCAGTGTGATTTACAGCCATTAAGTAGTTCGCAGTTCATCAGAATTTTTGGTACCAATACACCGGTGAATTAAAATTATTCTATTCTGGGAGGATAATATTCCAGCATCTTAGGTACTTGAGGGGAATAATTTCCTTAAGGACACATTGTGCATTCAGTGGGCTCGATTTATTCCGAAATTATTTTCAGATAGTATTTCGGCATTCGATTGCTACTAACTTTATGTTTCTGTCTTTGTTTTCATAAAGTGTACTGTTTCGTTGTTTATTATAGTACTGCAGATTGACTAACATATTTGTAGTGAGCCGTAAGTCCCATAAAATTTTTCAAATTAAAATAAAATTTACTGAATAGGTCCTTCATATAATACCCAAATTCTCAAAAGTCAAGTTGTAATTACTCAAAAAATTTAAAAAGGAGTTGAAATATATTTAATTTAAAAGTCATGACTTTTTTTATTGATTGAAGCCCTATTTGTCACGACCCAAACCCGGACCCGGTCGTGATGGCGCCTCTCGTGGGGACAAGGCCAGCCAACTAAACCTAATTTATCATTTCAAAACAGTTAAAATAGTATAAGCAGTTTAAATATGACTTATTAATATTAATTAGCGTAAATTCAACCCGACACGGCCCTAATCGGGGTATCACAAGTCACGAGCAACTATTAGAATATGAACACAACTACCAGGTCTGAAATATAAACAATAGGACAAGGAACGAAAAGGAAGAAAAGCGGTGCCATGAACGATGGCAGTCACCTCACTAAACTCCGATAACTCTGCCTCCGATCAGCCAAAACCCGCTACTGGGTGAACAATTACCTGCATCTGCATGCGAGGTGCAGGGAGTAAAGTGAGTAATCCAACTCAGTGATTAATAAGGGTAAATAACAACTGAGCACTAAGAAATCACGTAAAGCAAACCATCATGCTATATAAGGGCAGTGTAAAACTCTTGAGAGAAATAGTGAAACCGTGAAATCTTTAGAAAATATTTTAGCTCAGTTAAAACCTCTTTTAAAAATGATATTTTTCAGCGGTAACGCAAATGAATGCCAAAACCAAATAGTGCAGATAAGCACAGAAGTCTGCCCTGCGGGCGCAACACTCAGTTATCAAGTAATGCCAGAGTATCAGGTCTATATTGTAAGAAGTAGCACAAACAACAGATAATAGCAGACAAATAAGATAATGCAAAGACATCAAATAGTACCAGTACCGCTGAGGCGTACAACCCGCTCCACATATCGCTGCGGCGCGTAGCCCGATCCATTTATCATCGACGGCGCTCACTGGGGGTGTGCAGACTCCGGGAGGGGCCCCTTACGGCCCAAGCGCAATATCAAGCCATCTCGTGGCATCAAATTTAGTCCCTCGGCCTCGTATCAAATCAGTATCTCACTGTTGCGGCTTGCAACCCGGTCCAAAAGTATCCTCACTATACAGGCCCTCGGCCTTACTCAGTCAAAATCACGTAAGCCACTAGGGCAGCAGTAAAACATGATGCTCAGCCCAAATACCATTAGAAATATCATTTCAAGTGTTAAGGTAAAATAAACTTGGCTGAGTCTTAAAAATAGTGGAAAATACATGACTGAGTTCAAGTATAAAATCAAAACAGTGAGGAAATATCAACAACAATCCCCAAGGGGTTCAAATAGTTGGCATGAAGCCCAAATATGGCAGTCAACCCAAATTATGATGATGACAAGTAAATTTCAGTCGAATACGTAGTAAATTCATTAATCGGGACGGACCAAGTCACAATCCCCAACGGTGCTCTACCCCACGCTCGCTATGCGGCGTGCAAGTCACCTCAATATAGCACTACGATGTACAAATACGGGGTTTCAAACCCTCAAAATATCATTACAATCATTATTCACCTCGAACCGGCGATATCTCTAGCTCGCTATGCCCTTGCCTCTCAAATCGGCCTCCTCGCATGTTGAATCTGACCAAAACCACAACGAATACGTCACAATATACCCAAGGAACAATACCCAATCGAAAACAATCGAAAAATATTAAAAATTCCGAAATTGGCAAAACCCGAGCCCCGGGCCCACTTCTCGAAATTCAGAAAATTTTACATCAACGGGTTCCTTATCTCTCCACGAGTCTATACATATGAAGAATACCAAAATCGAAGTCCAAATGACCCTACAAATCCCAATTTTTGCTCTCTTAAGTTTCTAGCCTTAAATCACCATTTTTGCCCATAATTTTTCTTAGCTTTTCAGTCAAAATCCATGTATTAACACCATAAAATCGTGTTTTAAGTCCAAGAATCCATACCTTATTGAAACCCCTTAAATCCCTCTTCAAAATCGCCCACAATTCTCCAAGTCCGAGTTAAAAATGAGGAACCCTTCAAATTTTGCGAAGATGAATTAAATACCTCTGCCCAGACCTTTCCGCTTCTGCGGTTAAACAACCGCTTCCGCAATACCACTGCTGCAGTAAATATCCACTCCTTCGAAAAATCACTAAAGGGACCAACCGCTTCTGCAGAAAATTCCCCAAGGCCCAACTTCGCTTCTGCGATAAAAATACCGCATCTGCGGCTTCGCAGATGCGGCCACTCGTCCGCTCCTGCAGAAACAGTTGCCCAGGCCAAAACTTGCTTTTGCGACCTATCTTTCGCACATGCGACCTCGCTTCTGCGGTCCAAATTCCGCAGATGCGGAAATACCAGAAACAACAACACTTTTCCCTTTTCACAAGTTCAAAACCTCCCGTTAACCATCCGAAATCACCCCGAGGCCCCCGGGACCTCATCTAAAAGCACCAAAACCTCCCATAACATCATTTGAACTTGTTCCGATAATTAAAGCACCTCAAACAACACCAAAACTGTCAAATTACATCAAATTCAAGCCTAAGTTCTTCAAAAACTTCCGAACACGCATTCGATCAAAACCCCAACCAAATCACCTCCGAATAACCTGAAATTTTGCACACACATCCCAAATCACATAACGAAGCTACAACAACTCTCGGAATTCCATTCCGACCCTCGGATCAAAATCTCACCTATCAACCGGAAATCGCCAAAATACTAACTTCGCCAATTCAAGCCTAATTCTACACCGGACCTCCAAAATCACTTCCGATCACACTCCTAAGTCACGAAACATCCCCCAAAGCTAACTGAATCATCGTAATTCATATCTGATCCCTCTAACACATAAGTCAATATCCGGTTGACTTTTCCAAACTAAACCTTCCTTAAATAGACTAAGTGTCTCATTTTCTTCTAAAATCAATCCAAGCCAACTCGATCGCACAAGACACTGATAATGAAGCATAAAGGAGAAGAAAATGGGGGAAATGGAGCGGTAATCAATGAGACGACGGTTTGGGTCGTCACATCCTCCCCAACTTAAACAAACACTCATCCTCGAGCGTACCCAGAGTTGTTCTAAAATCCAACCAATAGCTGAATAACTTTACCATGCATATGCCTGGGGGTGATCCCACGTCACCCTATCCCATATAGGTCTGACAACACCGTTTAACTGACACTACACAATCCAATCTAGCCCATAAACCATAGAGACACATTTTCACTTCTGAAACCATCAACACGATCAAAACCTCACACCTATACTTTGAGTAGACCCTAAATAGTTGTAGTAACCCATGCTTGTAACCTCAAGTGAAATTATCCGATATACCACCTAACTCAAATACATGTAGCGATAACTTCCATTCACAGCAGCTGCACACAACACTCGAATACCGGTAGAAACCTCTTATCAACTAAAGTCTTATTCCAACGCTCCCCTATACTGCCAATGATAATGAAACACGCAATGAACCATAACCATCTCTCAGACCAGTCATCCATAAGGTTACTTCTCCTTTGGCAAGGACCATAGCAAATTTCTGAACCGAACCTCGATATTTACCCATCAAACATGCTAAAATCGAATCCGTTTGCATTCATTACAGGCCCCCAGCAATCTCATCTACTCCAACACAATTATTCTGGTGACATGACACACCAAGACAGGCTAAGGCCATAACTTGCGCAGTCCGCGCACCATAGCAACAATCTGAACATACTCACCTCATGAAACTGACTCGAACGAAAGAGTCGTACCGCAAGCTCACCAATATCATCACATCACACGGCTGAGAACCCGTCTCACATCATAGAAATAGAACACACAAATTTGACCCGCAAGGTCATATTTCTACACAACTTTACTGCAACGCGCGATCCTATCCAAATACTGCTCCACATGAAACACCTCAAGTCACTATGCTCGAAATCCACAACCATGCTCATTTGAGGTCTGGAACCAAAGCAAATCATTACTCCCACGGTGAAACAAATAACATACACCACGCAAACCCGATAGAACATAACCGGTATGTCATTCATCGAGCAACTCCCAATTACTCTTCCGGCTCGACTTCCATTATGAAATCCCAATGGAACCGCACTATATGTGCCCATAACCAACAAATCATAACATCTCGCAGCACAAAAAGCAACTCATAGATCTCCCCAGATCACTAACAAGCTCACTAACTATCGAATCAACCTATCCTTCAACAATACAATTCGGGGCCAACCAAGCCGACTCAAGATAGAACACACATCCACATTGACCTGCCAACAAACTCGTCATCAAGGAAGCCTGAAGTTGCTCCTTTCACTACTACAACTCCTACCGGAGCCATACAAAATCCACAACCTTGCCCGGTGATATGCCCGACCACAAGAAATGCATCCGAAAAGTCCCTCAACACAGGAACTAAATCAATGGTAGAAACCTACACACTGACATCCATCACGAATGCCGAATTAAGAAAATCAACCCTTCCCAGTCGTCTACTGGCCTTTGAAATATAAACCACTCTGCTAGAACATAATTCGATGCACCTCGCCACTCAACCCCTGGAGTTTCTAGCATGGCCCATAGCGCAATAGTCCAGAATAACCCAACACTGAGACAACCAGTCTGCACCCCAATATCATATCCAAAATCTAACTTACCAAGCAAAGAAAGATCCATTCGGGCCTCCAAATTCCCGATAGTTTCTAAACAGTGCCGACGCACACGATGTACAACCACATCATAGCCTGTATATGAGAACTTCCGTCTCCACATCCACACGGCATACGAATCATCATATTCGATCCCAATTTCGCCGTCCAAACACGTGCACACCTTTAATACCCAATCATTCCACGATAAATACTCTAAAATTTCCCTGTGCCACCAAGCAAACCCGAATACCACCAGTCGATCCCACCAGAAAGTGCCGCAATACTATCAAAGTATCATCAGTTTAATCACATTACCCTTTTTCCAAGACATATACTCTCGTCAAATCACTTCCAATTAGCAGTACCATTTCCTTGATTATCTGAGGCTACCCGTTGCCTAAGAGTTTTATGAACTTCCTTTCAGAACTAAACTGTAACCTAGCACACGCCATTCTCGGCCCTCTACAACATACCGAATATACCATACCATCCAAGGATAACATGAAAACTTTTATCTCCCTTCCGAGCCACAGATATCTATGCGCTCAACTAGTCAAGAACTTCCATTGATCTCATCTAGAAGGAAAGTCACAACACATCCCATGATCCGCATGCCCATAGAAAATATGTCTTCAAACCACGGTAAAACCATCAAGAACTCTCCGAATTCTCTTTGCACAAATCAAACCTGCCAGGACTGAATCCTTCTAACTCGACCAAGCTAAGCAAGTCATCAAAACCCACGAGCATTGCTGCAAAATACTTGCAAGGGCTCATTACCTCGAACACGCACAAGGAGTTAATCATATACTTTCCATACTGGTTTGGTCTACTATCAAGCTATTCCATCCATCTAATTTCTTTCTGATTCATTTTCCACTTGATATTCCCTCTTGCTGTAGCACTACAGTTCCTCAACCCATGCTCAGTACACGAGACCCAAGCATAAGACCACACTGTCTAATACCCATAAGCCACTGAATACTCTCTCAAATATTCCTAAAAACACCATATTCCAAAATAATTTACTCTAAAGAACTTCCTGCGAATCTAAATATGTTACCTTTACTTTCCTGATACCGATACATAGAATCCCATAATTAACATAAAAAATACCACAAGTCTTGACCTCTTCTAATGAAAACACAGTCTCTAACCACATGTACAACCTTAAGATACCTGATTGTTCCCTGTAGAATCTTGAACACATTAGAACCATTCTTGAAAGTCATTAACTCTTATTCAAACTGCAAATTACCTGACCTAACGAATAGAACCACTCGTGCCTCATTGGCACTCCAACACCGCAAAATGAGATCCTCATCCTAATACAACCAAGCAACTTCCTGCTCTGCGCACCGAGCATTCTTTACCAACAACAACTCTAGACAATCCGTGATTCTCATACCCTATGAAGCATAATATACCCTTTGCCAATATTTTCCTTTTCTCGAGCCATAGCTAATTCACTCGCACGCCTCAAACTGGAACCAATATAGCACCTAACCGTTCAATCAACTGCTCACAGCAAACTCCCCCACTTGGCTCAAAGCCATAGATCAAGATACACTCAATAACTCATAACACATTTACTCTATTGATGCCACAATACCGTAGTGAGATTAAACTCAAATCATTTATAAGTTTGTGAAAACACAGATCATCTAGTACTATAAATCTTCTATAAATCTCGTATTCATCCCCGCAACAGTTAAGCCCACTCTCTTAAGCGATCCGAAATTTCAAATTTCAATACGTACTTTTCATTTACACATATGAGATCTTCAAACATACACATAAGGATCACACCACCTGCTTCGCCTCAACCTAACATTTTTGCATACCTTCCACCGTCATACACATTACACAGTCATTTAGTCATTCCTAGGTCTGAACTCATACCGCCACATGGAATGCACTTCACTCCCCAACTAGGAGACACGAAACGATTCTTCACGCGCCCATAACTCGACTACATATCAAATCACAATAGAAATCGAACACTTAATAGTTCATCTATTATCCAGCAGACTTTCTCGTCACTACCAAGTCATATAGATACATCTCGCAATACTAACATACTCATCACATAGCTATCCAACTGCCATTCCTGCTAATAGAGACAATACCGAACATATAAGTTCAAAACACTTGTTCACACAATCAGCACCTCGGTGCTCAAGCCATAGGCAAAGATCCGGCCTCAAGTCCTCCAGACTAGCCCAACATCAAACTTACAGAGATCACATCTCGTCCCTTGATCGAGGAATCACAAGCCATCAAGGCACATCTGATACTGAGCGCTCATGTGCGCATACGAATGCGTGGAAGGAATTTCAAGAGTTTCTTTTCAAGCTGAATCAAGGACACACGATAAGAATTCAAGAATGTGAATTTTCCCTAAAGATTCGTAACCTCTCGAGGATAAATATAGATTTCTCCTTACCGATCCGCGAGACTCTACTAAACCTGCTCATGACTCATAAGACCTAGTAACCTAGGCTCTGATACCAACTTGTCACGACCCAAACCCGGACCCGATCATGATGGCGCCTCTCGTGGGGACAAGGCCAGCCAACTAAACCCAATTTATCCTTTCAAAACAGTTGAAACAATTCATAAGCAGTTTAAATATGACTTATTAATATTAATTAGCGGAAATTTAACCCGACACAGCCCTAATCGGGGTGTTACAAGTCACTAGCAACTATTAGAATATGAACACAACTACCAGGTCTAAAATATATAGAATAGGACAAGGAACGAAAAGGGAGAAAAGCGGTGCCACGAACACTGGCAGTCACCTCACTAAACTTCGATAACTCTGCCTCCGATCAGCCAAAACCTGCTACTGGGTGAACAAATACCTGCATCTGCACGCGAGGTACAGGGAGTAAAGTGAGTACTCCAACTCAGTGAGGGTAAATAACAACTGAGCACTAAGAAATCACGTAAAGCAAATCATCATGCTATATAAAGGCAGTGTAAATGTCACGACCCGGATTTCCCACCATCGGGCGTCGTGATGGCGCCTACTAATGGAGTTATGCCAGCCAAACCTTAAACATATTCTAACTAATCTCAACAATATAATATACTGGAAGATAATTAAATAATTGCGAAAGCCTTTAAGTTTAATAAAATAAAATTGATTGCGGAATTTAATAACACATCGCTACCCAAAATCTGGTGTCACTAGCTCACGGACTACTAAAGAGTACTGCATACAAGTTTGAATGAAAGAAAATACATGTATCTATCTCTGAACAATGAAAACAAACTCAAACAAAGGAGAGGGACTTCGGCCTGCAAACGCCAGCTAGGCTACCTCGAGAGTCCCTGGACTAAAGATAGCTCCCAGATAAAAAATCCTACCGCTGTTGTCCGAAAGCTACTCCTGGATCTGTGCACAAAGAAATGCACAAAGTGTAGCATCAGCACAACCGACCCCATGTGCTGGTAAGTGCCTGGACTAACCCCGGCGAAGTAGTGACGAGGCTAGACAGGACTACCAAATCAACCTGTACAATTCTATATACATATATATACAATAGAAGGAAAAGAAATACCGAACTAGGCAGTTAAAGGGAGGGAAACATG
>MU748821.1:64778-96535 GCA_026770625.1 Nicotiana glauca
GGAATGACCCTTCGTGCAAATATAATTAAAAATAGCACGGAATGACCCTTCGTGCAAATATAATCAAAAATAGCACGGAATGACCCTTCGTGCGTTAACTCTCTTTCTCACCCAAACAGCAGTCACAACCAAATGGGCGAGAGAAAAATAGACAATAATAAGAAATGTCCCGGCAAGGGAATAACACAATTAACAACTAAATCCTGGAAAGGGAACAACATCATTAGCTTTCACATCCCGGCAAGGGAAAATATTCAATATATTTAACAATCCCGGCAAGGGATCAATCACAACTTCTTTCAATACTTTCATCTCTTACTCAATGGTATTTATCATTCGAGCCAACGCTCCAAAATATTTCATGATTTATCCTCAAACTCTTCACATTATGTAGTTATCATTAATTAGCTTAGAAGAGTTCCAAATTATCTCAAAAACACGTACAAACAAGGACCCACGGTCATACTGGACTCCAGTACATAGATACTCGTCACCATGCCCATGCACCGCACTCGATCAATTAGCAAATAGCAATTTAACACTCTAATCCTATTCCCTCAAGCCAAAGTTAGATCAAACACTTACCTCAAATGCTCCAAAAGTCCACTCAAGCCTCTAGAATAACTTTACCCCTCGAATTCACAACAAAACCGCTCGAATCTAGTCACAAATTGCTTGAATGAATCAACAAATGCTAATTGAATCAACTTGAATGCATAAAAACGAATTTCCTAAAGTTTTCCTCAAAAATTTCCAAAACGTCCTCGGGCCCACGTGGTCAAAACTCGAAGTTCGAACCAAAATCCGGTCACCCATTACCCCACGAGTTCATATCTATGATTTGTTTTGAAATCGGACCTCAAATTGAGGTCCAAATCCCCAATTTTAAGAAAACCTAGGTTCTACCCAAAACCCCCATTTTTACCCATGAAAAAACCTTGATTTTAAGATGAAAACATGATAAATGATGTTAAAGATTGAAGAAATTGAGTAAAAGTTGACTTACAAATGATTTGAAGAAGAGGGAGTTCGTGAAAAATCGTCAATGGGTGTTTGAGTTTTGAAAATATGAAAAGTGAAGCTTCAATTCGTCCAAGTATGAATATACAGGTCTCTGATATCGCGTTTGCGAACAGGGGTTCGCATTTGCGAACAGGGGTTCGCAATTGCGAACCCCGACCAAATGCGGGAATTGCGAAGTCGAGTTCGCATTTGCGAACTCTGAAGAACACTGGGAACTCGCATTTGCGAACTATTGTTCGCATTTACGAAAGTCCCCATCCGCATTTGCGGAAAGTTCTTCGCATTTGCAAAGACTGGGGTTCGTAGGCAATAATCGCATTT
The DNA here is from genome assembly GCA_026770625.1 of Nicotiana glauca. NCBI lineage: Eukaryota > Viridiplantae > Streptophyta > Magnoliopsida > Solanales > Solanaceae > Nicotiana > Nicotiana glauca. Next base: position 66,123 of record MU748821.1, read on the forward strand.
GCGATAATTTTCTTCGTATTTGCGAAGATCTCGCCCAGGTGAAAGTTCGCATTTGCGAACTGAATGATACCAGATTTTTTCACATAATTCATATATTTTAACATAAAAACTATAATTCACATATTTTAACATAAAAACTTTCCGGCTTCGCGTCTGGACTGCGCACGCAAATTGGGGTAACCACCATCGAGGTTTCCAATGCCTCGGAAGCGCGGAGAAAGGGAGAAAGACGGTGATGATCCTTTGGGTCGTCACAGTAAAACTCTTGAGAGAAACAGTGAAGCCATGAAATCTTTAGAAAATATCTTAGCTCAGTTTAAAACCTCTTTTAAAAATGATCTTTTTCAGCGGTAACGCAAATGAATGCCAAAAACAAATAGTGCAGATAAGCACAGAAGTCCGCCCTGCGGGCGCAACACTCAGTTATCAAGGAATGCCAGAGTATCAGGTCTATATTGTAAGAAGTAGCATAAACAACGGATAATAGCAGACAAATAAGATAATGCAAGCACATCAAACAGTACCGGTACCGTTGCGGCGTGCAGCCTGTCCACATATTGCTGCGGCACGCAGCCCGATCCATTTATCGTCGACGACGCTCACTGGGGGTATGCAGACTCCTAGAGGGGCCCCTTACGGCCCAAGCACAATATCAAGCCATCTCGTGGCATCAAATTTAGGCCCTTGGCCTCATATCAAATCAGTATCTCACTGTTGCGGCGTGCAGTCCGGTGCAAAAGTATCCTCACAATACGGGCCCTCGGCCTTACTCAGTCAAAATCACATAAGCCACTAGGGCAATAGTAAAATATAATGCTCAGCCCAAATACCGTTAGAAATATCATTTCAAGTGTTAAAGTAAAATAAACTTGGTTGAGTCTTAAAAACAATGAAAATACATGACTGAGTTCAAGTATAAAATCAAAACAGTGAGGAAATATCAACAACAATCCCCGAAGGGTTCAAATAGCTGGCACGAAACCTTAATATGGCAATCTGCCCAAATTATGATGATGACAAGTAAATTTCAGTCAAATACGCAGTAAATTCATTAATCGGGACGGACCAAGTCGCAATCCCCAACGGTGCTCTACCCTACGCTCGCTATCCGGCGTGCAAGTCACCTCAATATAGCACTACGATGTGCAAATACGGGGTTTCAAACCCTCAAAATATCATTTACAATCATTACTCACCTCGAACCGGCGATATCTCTAGCTCGCTATGCCCTTGACTCTCAAATCAGCCTCCTCGCATGTCGAATCTGACCGAAACCACAATGAATACGTCATAATATACCCAAGGAACAATACCCAATCGAAAACAATCAAAAAAATATTAAAAATCCCGAAATTGGCAAAACCTGAGACCCGGGCCCACTTCTCGAAATTCAGAAAATTTTACATCAACGGGTTCCTTATCTCGCCACGAGTCTATACATATGAAGAATGCCAAAATCGGAGTCCAAATGACCCCACAAATCCCTATTTTTGCTCTCTTAAATTTCAAGCCCTAAACCACCATTTTTGCCCATAATGTTTCTTAGATTTTCAGTCCAAATCCATGTATTAACACCATAAAATCATATTTTAAGTCCAAGAATCCATACCTTATCGTAACCCCTTGAAATCCCTCTTCAAAATTGCCCACAATTCTCCAAGTCTGAGTTCAAAATGAGTAACCCTTCAAAAATTCGCGAAGATGAATTAAATACCTCTGCCCAGACCTTTCAGCTTCTGCAGTTAAACAACTGCTTTCGCGATACCGCTTCTGCGAAAAAATAGCCGCTCCTGCGAAAAATCACTAAAGGGACCAACCGCTTCTGCGGACCCAGCTCCGCTTTTGCGGAAAATTCCCTAAGGCCCAACTTCGCTTCTGTGATAAAAATCCCGCATCTGCGGCTTCGCAGATGCGGCAACTCGTCCGCTCCTGCGAAAACAGGCGCCCAGGCCAAAACTCGCTTCTGCGACCTCTCTTTCGCTCATGCGACCTCGCTTCTGCGGTCCAAATTCCACAGAAGCGGAAATACCATAAGCAACAACACTTTTCCCTTTTCACAAGTTCAAAACTTCCCATTAACCATCTGAAATCACCCCGAGGCCCCCGAGACCTCATCCAAAAGCATCAACACCTCCCATAACATCATCCGAACTTGTGCCAATTATTAAAACACCTCAAACAACACCAAAACTGTCAAATTACATCGAATTCAAGCCTAAGTTCTTCAAAAATTTCCGAAACACGCATTCGATAAAAAACCCAATCAAATCACCTCCGAATAACCTGAAATTTTGTACAACATCCCAAATCACATAACGAAGCTACAGCAACTCTCGGAATTTCATTCCGACCCTCGGATCAAAATCTCACCTATCAACCGGAAATCGCTAAAATATTAACTTCGCCAATTCAAGCATAATTCTACACCGGACCTCCAAAATCACTTCCGATCACACTCCTAAGTCACGAATCATCCCCCTAAGCTAACCGAATCATCGAAATTCATATCCGAGCGCTCTAACACATAAGTCAACATCCGGTTGACTTTTCCAAACTAAGCATTCCTTAAAGAGACTAATTGTCTCATTTTCTTCTAAAATCAATTCAAGCCAACTCGATCACACAAGACACTGATAATGAAGCATAAAGGAGCAGAAAATGGGGGAAACTGAGCGGTAACCGATGAGACGACGGATCGGGTCATCACACATTATTATGGTCTTTCCTAATTCTTTATCTTGTCCGCTAGTCTGCTAATATCTTCCAAAAGGAACGAATAATTTATTTTTTTTGTACAAATACAAAGAGAACTCCATTCTCCTTCATAGCAGCAAGTTCAAATTTCAAATTGCAGGTTAGTCGTTGTTTTTGTTCTTCCATATAGAAAACTTTATTGTTTTCGACTCAAGTTACTTGTGCTTGTAAGGAGCGTATAATAGATTGTTTTGACTAATTTTTTATGAGGATGTAGCGCGCACACACACAAAAATAAGGTGATAAAATACCAAAAATATATATACAAGATTTCAAAAATATAAGCAAAAAATGACCTTTTTAAATGAGTATGGTTGAAATTCGTCGAAAACATATAGATAAGTCAATATACAAAATTTGAGGAAGATTGGAGGTGATTTGGATCGATTTGGTATCAAAATTCGTAGTTAAAATCGAGTTCAAAAATTTTTTCTATTACACATATATCAAACATGTATCACACACACATGTATACTTGTAACTTTACTCCTACTAACTTATAACTTTGAAAATTGAGATCATTCATTGGGATTTTCAAATGCGAAGAAAGTTTCTTTTCTAAAGTTAAAATTTAATCCTTTTTTTCTTAAGAGCGAAAATTTAGTTCCTTTCTCTTAACATTATAAGAACACGAAATTTTTGGATATTTTTTATTTTTGTTGAGTAAACTGATAATCAAACTGATAAGGATCGATAACCTACTAACGATACTCGATAACGGATATCTTATCGGTTTAGCATCTTTATAAACAGAGCCCACTCCTAGTTACACTCCTAGTAAACGACATACACTTTGAAAGAAGCATCAGAATGAATCTCTTATGTATTATTAACGTCCTGATTTTGCTACTTTTTACCAGAAGAGGAGCGGCGGCGGAGTAGGAGTGCAGGTATGAACTATGAAGTTTGCCGATATTGGCTAAATTTTAAATAGTTTTAAAAAACTAAATTTAACGTAAATCAAAGTGATGAAAGTGAAATACGTGGTGCATTCCTATGCATTTTTCTTTTACTTGTTTGCATAGGTAACTGGATAGTGATGAATATGAAGCCATTTGATTTTGAACTCGTGCCCTGTAGTTTGAATTTAATCCCTTAACCATAAAATTAACGTTTTAAATACTAGGTTGCGATTGGCTATAGATAAGAAATATTTCCTTTATTGCAGAATTACGCAAAATATATTTGTCAACCAAAAAGAATAAAGAAAAGAAAGAAAGAAAAAGAGGAGAAACAATGGAGCTGCATCTACGTGACATAGGCTCGGCTAAACATCAAGTACCTAATGTACGTACAGGAACAACAACAATTATGCATCAATACCATGCCAATTTATGATGAAATATATTAACTTTAACATCTCTTTAGAATATGACCACATTTATGTACAACCGTTCGAAACCAGCATAGACATCGTGATTAAGAAGATTGTATTTGAGAAATAAGTTTGTTGAGAAGATTAGTACATGGTATTTCTTTCTAGACATGGGAAATGATGTTGGAACAAGCAGCAACCTCACAGTGGCATTTCTTATAACTTCAAGGAATGAAATTGAATGGCAAAAATGAAAAGAAAATGAATGTACTTAAGATTCCAAGTTAGTCAACCGAGACACCTTCTCTATTTCCTTCATAATCAGCTCTTTTTCTTCTTCAAATTGATCGTCTTCGCCACCTGTATCACACAATAATTCAGAACATACTGGTGCTAAACCTCAAGATCAATTGTACCTTGACGACGATTATCTTTATATATATATATATATGCTTACCTTTTCCGAGGTTGTTTAGCAATGCCAATAACCTTTCATGGTTCTTTGCCAATATAAGTTTTATTTCTCGAGGCTTGTGTGGATTTGCGACAAACACCTGCAAGAGAAACAACAATTTAGTATAGGCATGAGGAGTACATATACCTAAATCTGTACGTGAACAGGACGTAAAGGACAGCCAAGTGCATTAAGCTCCTGCTATGCACGGGATGAGAAGCAGGCCACACAGACATATAGATGTTTAATTACATTGATATCTTATTTTAGCGTTGATGCATTGATGGAATCAAATTCAAGGAGGATCTGCACCGCTACAAAATCCTCAAGAATTTGCAACCTCCCTATGGGTCATTTCTGAAACTTGCGTCCCAATAGAAAATTATTGAATTTAACTGTCTTTTATTGCTATTGACGTTTGATTGAGCCAAGTAAAAAGGTTCATATTTGCAGCACTCATCTAACGTAACATGATCAAAGTATTGATAACTGTGCTTACACAACTTGTAAGATAGGATTTCGGAGGAAGAAACGACGACAAAAACAGCAACCCAGTGGATTCCCATAAGTGGGGTGTGGGAAAAGTAGGACGTACGCAGCCTTACCCCTACCCTGGACGGGCAGAGAGGTTGTTTCCGATAGACTCTCGGCTAAATCAGAGGAAGATACTACTTCAGGAAATTTAATGCTATAGATTGTGTAATGCAACTATTAATCATCGGATTCCTTTCTAAGTATTTTGAGATCCACACAAGCACTAGACAAGTAATCTGCTTAGCTCCTTGGATACAAGAGATGTATGCTCCATCAGATATTACTATGAAAATTTCATGTTGCTTTTTATGCACACAAAAGATTCAGATTTTCAAGTTGGTATTTCCCACGGTTCCCAGCAAGTTAGCAAAATGGTACCTTCCTCCCCTTTCCCCTCTTATCAGAAAGTAGGATATCTTAAGGCAAGACAATATCACCTTGAAAATGTGGAAAGCAGAGATTTGAATATTTTTGCTGGAGTCCTGCATGTTCAGAAAAATAAAGTAAGAGAACTATTGCAAGAATAAGGGCAGGCTAAAAGAGCGTAATCAAGAGAAGCAGTCTTGGGGGAGGGGCAGACAAACAGAACTTTATACCCAACGCAGCACACTATATACGCAACAGTTCCTACACTCATATACCAGTTATCCTCATTAATGCAAATTACTATGAGAGAGCAAGCGAGAGACAACATGTAATACCTTGAGTAGATTCATCATGACTTTCAAATGGCTGATTTCTGCTATATAACGCTTCATAATATGAGAATTTGGGGGCTCTAGTAGAAATTCTGAGAGAAGCTAAACTTCATGAAACATTTTATCAGCAGCAGAAGAACCGTAGAAACAATCAAAAGAGAGAGAATATTGACAAGGAAACTAGCCTTCAGAGATTGCCTTCTTGTCACATAGTTAGGAGAAGTCAAGAGTTTTTCATATTGCTCGAAAAACTGTAAGTAACAATTATAGACATTACGAAAAAGTAAACGTAAGAATGATCAGTGGATAAATAATGGTGATAGCTGAGATGTAACAGACCTCATTGTAGTTATCAGTCAGGTATTGAGACACTGCAGATTCATGTTTGGTGAGTAAATCCTGCAGAATTCCAAGATATGTTAAAAGCAGCATTCACAGAGAACTGTGCATAGCAAGCACAATCTTGAACTTGAAAAAATACAACCTTAAAGGCAGAAAATGCATCAGAAGCAACATCAAAGTTCGGCAACTCCACGAACTTGAAGAACAATTCAAAGCTGGGCGACTCCAAGATGTATCTAAAAGAAGGCACATAAAAAGCATAAGAAAAAAAAAGAATTGGGGAAAGGGGATATAAAATACCAAATTCTTCGAGACGCTGAGTAAATTATAAGAATATGGACCTAAAAAGTGAATCCGCTCCAGGAAATAAAGTAGCAATGAAAAGATCTTGGCTAAAATGGCAAATACACTGGAAGAAGTTTAAAAAAGCTGAAGATTTTAAGGGACTGATATGGTTGATTGATTCTCGTTGAGCCGAGGGTCTATCAGAAACAACCTCTCTACCTTCTTAAGGTAGGGGAAATGTTCGCGTACACACTACCCTCTCCCTAGACCCCCACTTGTGGAATTACACTGGGTTTTTGTTGTTGTTGTAGTTGTTGTCATATGGTTGATAGATTCAGATATACTTGAGAGTTGAAAGCAACTTAGCGAGTTTGTAAATGAATAAGATAACATTAATTGTATGAATAACATAGTAGGTTTCAAATCATTAATTGCATGTGGAGAAGTTCTTTGTCGCTGAATGTAGTGAGCTAATATATTTAACCTCTTAAGTATATAGGAGATTTTATACAATGCCAATGAACCAGTTCTAGATGGTGCTAAGTGAGAGTTAATGCTGTCCAAACTCCTATGCAGTTGCTGTTAACGAAAAGCCTAAAAATAAATTTTGGTTGAGCAGGTTCAAAATAGAACATGATTTTATAAATGGAATTGGAAGTTCAGAATCAAAATATGAGACTGTAAGATTAAGTCAGACTAGGGTTCAACCATCACGAAAACTTAGTTTCAAGGGCACTAGAGAAACAGATTTGTTGGAGTGACGATAAAATAAATACTAAGAAAAGAGGTTAATTTGCTATTAGAGTAGTGACTGTACATCAAAAGCTCATATTTTGAATTACAACAATACCTAACCAATTCATAGAGCAGTTAGCAGCAACAATTTGTGTTATTCTTACAGAATTACTCTAGTTTCATCTTGTCAAAAAGCAGAGACTCATCACAAGTTGGCTGATATATGAAAAGAAACTGGAAAGATAGCTGCAGTGTTGGCATGTGGGAGAGGCAAAACAGATAAACAATACTCCCTCCGGTCCATAACAAGTGACTTTTTGGCCTTTGGCACACCCCTTAAGAAAATACAAACACCTAGAAAAAATAAGTATTTTGATTAAATTTCCCTTAATTAAAATTTGCATATTGTTAACTTGACACATATAAGTAAATAAGGGCAACTTTTTTGGAAAAACAAAGTTAGTTCCTTTTCGATTATGTAAAAGGTCACTTATTTTGGAGCAAAATTAAAAGGCCAAAAAGTCACTTATTATGGACTGGAAGGAGTACCATACATAAGTGAAGCATTTTTCTAAAATCGAAGTTGCCAAATCTTCATAACAAATGGTAAAGCAGCAAGGGTCATTTGTAACAATTTAACATTTACAATTCATTGTTACAAGTTACCGCCAGGAAAACCCGATTTATAAATTTAACAATATAGGAGACACTAAAATGGACCAAGAATCTGCAGGCAGGACTTCCTATTTTCAATTTAAGACGTCCCTGGAGTTGTTACATCATAATGACAGTGACGAAGAAGCTCTTCACAACAATAGGATTAGGAAAGTGTGAATATCTTACTTAGCAAGGCTTGGCAATTTTATGCATTCCCTGAGCATACCTCCGCAATGCAACGCAATTTCCTTGTTGTCATAGCTGCTCGCAAAAGCAGAATGTTTTAGTACCATGAGGATTGATATTATTCAATGACATTACTTCACAAATCACAATAAACCGTAACTAATGTCTAATAGAGAAATAGTACGTTATTGACAGTGTCCTAATCTAAAAAAAGAATTAGAAGGTTATCTAGAGTGGAACAGATCATAGGGTGTTCATGTGTGCCAATAAGCCGCGTTTGACTAGGTAGGAATGCTATCCATATGATCTAATGCCTGGATTCTAAAATTACCAGTGGTTCAGGAAATGTTCCATCATTATGTTTGGTCGTAAAAGTTTTAGGTCTCAAGATTACTTTTCTTTAAAAAATTTATGAAGTGGTCATAAGATTACCTTTTTTACCTAACCCTCAGGGGTTGGCTTGGTGGCAATTGACTTGAGCCTTGGGGTTTGCTCCCTTTCAAGGTCTCAAGTTCGAAACACACTGGGTGCAAACAATTTCTGAGGGCCATCGGACTGGGTAAAACCTGAATTAACCGTGGTGCACTTGCAGGAAACTCCTTGCCGAGGGCCTGTGCACCCCCGGTATTAGTCGGGGCTCGAAGAGACTCGGACACCCGGCGCAAAATCAAAAAAAAAAGATTACCTTTTTTACCTTTCAACAGAATCTTGGGGGAAAAAACCCATAACCCAACTATTAAAGGGTAAGGGTTGATTATATGCTTTCAGCTTTCATCTTCTTTCAAGACCTTCTAGTATCACGGTATTTTATCCTTTTTACTTACCAACAGATGTTTCATCTGAATCCATAATTTTCTTTTTCTTCACACACTATCCCTATATCCCCAACGCAAACATGGTCACATAGAGATTTCATAAACCAACTAGGACAACGGAAACAGAAGAAAGGAGTGGAAATGTTATTGCTAGAGGAAGACGCCCTCTTAAGTCAGATGTCATAACCTCTAAAGTCAGTTGTCATAGTTATTGCCAAAAACAGGATAGATATGGTAGGGCCTTGATATAAGGATAAATAACATATCTATAGTACAAGTGTTGGTGGTCAGTGTTGATATATGACAGTTACAACTTTTGTACTTCAAATACTAAATGGCCATAAAAATGAGATGTAATGAACTAATCTGAAGAATTGAACCAAGAGATGTTTAAATGGAATAATATCTTTATCCTACTCAAAGAAATTAAAAACGTTTCTTGTATGCTAAATTCAGAAGTATGAGGGAAAAAAGAGAAAATTTTACAAAACAATTCTTCACTCTGAGAATATTTATAATACGTGGAGCCAATGAAGTGTTTGGAACAACTTCTCCCATCAGCATACGAAAGATGATTACTTCCCCTAATCCTCAATATATAATCACATAAGTCAATCAGTCAGGATGGACCAACAATAGACGATTATCACTCTATTAAACGAAATAGCGGTGCTAATTTTTTAAGGTCACCAGCACTTTCACCAACACGGTGACCAAAATGGGAACATATTCAAAATGGTCACACCCTTACAACTGAAGCAATTGTTCTAAAAATAATTTCAATTATCTTCAAATTGTGGTGGCTCTACCCTCTTCAAATGTGCATGCACAAAAATAATATTAGACTTGCTTACCAAACAACTAGGAAGTCCAGCAATTCCAAATGGTTTTCCATGTATTGCACGCAACAAAATGTGGAGTCAACTTTTTGCTTCAACATAATAGACCAGCAATGGACCAAATTTTTTCTAGCCTAAGCAAAAGACATAATAATTAATTGTTGAGTTAAACTAAATACACTGCAAAAAGTCTGATTCTAGATTAAATTTCCTTTCAGATAAGATAGAAGAACATACATCCCATCCCAAAATAGGTAATTTGTGAATGAAGAGCGCAATAACATCTTCATTACAAACTTCAAGTGTTAGTTGTAAAACTTGATCTGGGTTCGGCTCAACTTCTCCATCTCCAGCGAGCATAACTCTCATTGCCACAATATTTTTCTCAACTTCTTCCATAGCCTGTATCAAAAAAAGGAATATTTGAAAAAGAATTACCATTCTTTGGAACAGATTCTAAACAAAAGAACAAACAAGCAAGAAGAGATAACTACCCTGTTAAGCCTTTCATTTGTTTCCATTATTGTGGGACAATAATTATTTTTCAACTTAGAAAGAGCAGTTATTAAACTTTTTCTCTTTGCCAAATTATTCAAAAAATAATAATAATATTACTTCATTTTTTCAAAAGTGTTATCAATTCTATTTTCTGATGAAAAATAATGTTTAGGAGTGCAGTCTAAAAGGAAATTGCAATGACATTTTTTTTGGAACCGTGGTGTCTGGGCCAGCTGGCGCGCACCTCGACTAATTACACTGGATACCTGCTAATCTACATTAAATCTATTTTCTTGAATTAGCTCTTGTCTACCATGTGCACTGCAACACCACAAGCTTGTCTCTTTCAGTTCCGCCACTGTCCATTAGTCCATCTTACAAATTTCAAATATCGAAATACAGTTCTAGAATCATTCCATTAACTATCTTGAAATAAATTTCTATAACAGGAAATCTTTCAATCCAAGAAATGTAACCACTTTACCCCTCCCAAAAAGTTTCCTACTTAGCACCCCAATATGCATCCTAGAGAATACAAATACACAATGAAATAGAAATCTCAGTTCATGCCCAAAAATCATCGTTGTAATGCTCATTCCCTCCTAGACGATTAGAAATCTGAATCAGTAGCAATTAGTTCCCCACTAAACCACTAAATTCTCTCATTTGACACGTATGATCACTAACCATACATCACCAATCGCAACCTGATATTGAGCAATGAATTTAAGATTAAACCACTAAACCATAGGCCCACTTATTTGACAACTATGATCACTAACCTTACACCCTGATATGAGCAATAAAGGGCAGCCCGGTGCACAAGGCATCCCGTATTCGCACAGGGCCTGGGAAAGGGCCGCACCCTAAGGGGTGTGACGTAGACAGCCTACCTAATGCAAGCATTAGTGGCTTCTTTCCACAGCTTGAACCCGTGACCTATAGGTTACAAGGAGCCAACTTTACTGATATTTTGAGCAATGAATATAAGATTAAACCACCAAATCATAGGCTCATTTCCATTTTCTTTTTCTTTATCTTGACTCTTAAGCATGTTGGTGGTGCTTATGTACAGCTGATCAATGTAATAATCAAGCCGATACCCTTTTTATATTATTTATGTTGGACAAATCAAAATTGTAATTAATATACACCAACATGCTGTTGAGCATGATAAAGTTTGTATCTTTTCCTGAAAAACTGCAAAGAAATAAAGGGAGAAAAAACAAAACTAACCCACAAAACCCAGTTCCCTGAACAATGTGGCAAATCACAAATACATGTAACTAATATACACCAACATGCTGTTGAGTATCTTTTCCTTAAAAAAACAAACCCAGAAAACCTGAAACTTTAGACAATATGCCAAATCACAAAATACAGGTAAAGAAGCAAATGAGCACAGAAAAATAAAGTTGGTAACTTTTCTTGGAAAAAAGCAAAGAAATGAACAAACAAAAGTATATGCCAAAACCCTTGTCAAAAAAATGACAAATCGCAAAATACATGTAAGCAATCAAGAAAAAAGGAAAGAAACTTTACCTTTTCAAGGGCTTTGACTTCAGCAACAGTAATGGAATCAAGGGCATTAAAACTGTCTTTGACAGCTTTGGCAAGTTCTGATGGGGTTTTAGGCCTTGAAACTTTGAAGAAAGAGAAAGACATTGTTCAATTAAATTGATCAAAAAACCTCTCTTTGTTTTTTCTGTCTGTCTCTCTCTCTTTTTATACCTAACTAAAGGGAATGATGGCATTTCCAAATTCAATTTTCATCATTATCAATAATTTTGTGATGGGAAAACAAATTTCAGAAATGTTTCCCTCTTTATAAATTTTTGTTTATTTTGATTTTACAGTTTGCAGATCTGGTTTTAATTTGAGTATCTTATTTTTCTTTCACTTCTCGTTCCAATTATTTTTAGTACCTGTTTGTCCATAGTTTTTTTTTTCCCCGAATTTTCTCTTTAAAAACTTGTTTGTCTATGACATTTTACAAGTTTTTAGAAATTTTTCAAAAATCAAAAAGTAATTAATATTTTTCAAATAAAATGCATATTCAAGTTTTTCTGTTACAAAGTATGGTTGCCCAGCATTTCCAAAAACAATAGGGTGAAAAATGTGGTTAATAAGATGAGTTCCAACCAACAATTTATTTTTCTTTTTCGTCTCAACCAAATAGAAACAGTTCTTTCTTTTATTTCATTTTGACATTTTAAAAAAGAAAAAGTATAAATTTGCCCATGTGCAAAATAATTTGTATATTCCTTCATTAATATGTATATTAATTATATTTCATTTTGACGTTTTAAAAAGTGAAAACATTTAAATTTGCACATGAATTAGAGTACACATTTTTGTTAGATATTCCTTCATTATTATGGGGGTGAAGATCCCCTCAAGTGATTTTTGGTCAAGTATTGTTCAATGCAGTTGCAGAATGGGCCATGTGTATACCCAAATAGTTCAAGATTGAGATTCATTTGATTATTAAACCACTAAATATGATAAGATAATATTTAACAAAATAATAAGAAGAAAATTTAATATTAACGGCAGCCGTTTATATGGCCTGCCATGCCATTTTTCTTACTCTTGAAGCTGCACATAGACAACCCCGTGATATTATGGTAAAACCTAAATATATGTGTTGTTTTGAATTTACTTTACTATTCCCTCCGGTTCATTATAAGTGACCAATTTCTTTTTAGCACGCCGATTAAGAAAATGCTAAATCCTATACAAAAATACCTAGTAAGACTAAACTATCCTTATTAAATATTGGTCACATATTTATAGTGAGGAGTGAGAAAATCTTTTAGGGATATACACATAAGGGTAAAAGAGTAAAAATAAATTGAATTTTTTCTTGATTACATAATTGGACACTTATTTTGGACCAAAATAAAAAAGTAAACTAGTCACTTATTATGAACCGGAGGGAGTATTATAATTATAATTTCTTATTTTTTGAGTAGGTCTTTTCATCTTTTCGATTATTTATTTATTTTTTGACAAACAACACCATTGAAAAATAACTACCATTTATTTCATGGTGACACAAAAGCTTTTGATTCATGAGATTTATTTGAGTTGTTTAAATTTCATAATTATTACATAATATTTATATGTTAATAAATGCGCACATTAAAAAATAAAAACACTAGCCTCTAATATGTGAATGGAATATTTCTCTCTCGGTGCAAGTTAGCCTAACCTGCGGCTACAATGGGTAAGAGAGCACGTATTCCATCACAAAAAGCTTTAATGGCGAGAGAATCTGCTGCATCACAGAGCAATGCTCAGTGAGGAACGAAAGACAAAGCAATTCGTGAAGAAACGCAGAATGAAACGCAATTAAGCCCTAATTTCAATGGAATAGTACTGAAAAGTAATGAGAATGAGAACCTTAAGCAAGTTGAAGCAATTCAATTGTGGAGTCAGGTACAAGCATCTACAAGCAGTAATCAAATTGTGCATGCGGACAATGGAAGGAAATCATGGGCTGATGAAGCAGAAGAGGCGGCAGAATTGTAGGGGAAGAAGAGTTCAGTATGGGACAACTTCGATATTTCAAAAATCTCAAATGCTGGGTACAAATTAAAGTATGTGCAACCTAAATCACACGGTGAGTCAACTTTTGGTGAAATTGTACTAGATGATATAAAAACAGAAGTGGAATATTGGGGGAATGCAGTTATTTGCTATGTCCTAGGGGCTCATCCTCCATTTACAGTGATACAAGGTTACATCCAAAGGCTGTGGGATAAATTAGACATTGATAGGATCGCAATGTTAAAAATGGATTAATTTTTGTACGATTTGACACAGTAATGGGTAAGCAGGACGTTATCGAAGGAGGTATATATCATTTCGATAACAAGCCTTTCATTGTTAAGGCTTGGACACTGGAGCTGGAGTTCATTCGAGAGAAATTATTGACAGTACCAATCTGGATCAATTTGCCAGGTTTGGACTTCAAATATTGGAGTCCAAAGGGACTGAATAAGATAGGAAGTCTGGTGGGAAAACCATTGATGGTAGATCAAAACACAGAGAAAAGGAATGGGCTGAACTTTGCTAGATTACTGGTGGAGGTAGACATGGATGCTAAACTACCAGAGGTGGTGAAGTTCAAGAATGAAAAAGGAAGAATAATAGAGCAGAGAGTAGTCTATGATTGGAAACCAACTCTATGTGCCCATTATGCTAAATATGGGCATGAGGAGGCAGTATGTAGACTCAAGAAGAAGATACCAACAAATAGAAATATTGACAGGCTAAATGGTAAAAAGGAAGATAAACAACCTCCAGTGGATAATGGAAAAAGGTAGGAAGATCAGCAGGCTGCCACAGTAATGAAGGAAGCCCTGACTAAAAATACACCAGGCATAACACAGCAGAATAAAGAAAAAGACCAAAATATATCAAAGGAGAGAGGAGAGGCATCAGGGTGGAAAACTCCTCATAAGGTTGGCAAAAATATTCAAAAGCAGACTGAGCAAATGGAAGAATCTAATCCTTTTCAGATATTGCACAAACAGGAAACAGTAAAACAAATGAAGGAAGTAATTGTAGGTGATAAGGTGGATTGAAGAAATACTCCTCATTATGGGAATGGTTAGTCTACTAAGCTGGAACATTAGGGGGCTAAATGCCCCTGATAAGCAAAAGGAGGTGAAACTCCTTTGCAATAAGGAAAAGTAGTAGGCTTGATTGGCCTATTAGAAACTAAAATAAAAAAAGGATAAGATGGAGGGAATAGCAGATAAATTGTTTACAGGGTGGCAGTATATTACCAATTTGGACTGTCACTATAATGGTAGAATCTGGGTCACTTGGAGGCCAGATTACTACCAGATTGTGTTGAAACACAAGTCAGCTCAGTTGATTACTTGTGAAGTATTGAGTATTCCACTTCAGTTATCTTTTGAGGTAACATTTGTGTATGCTTTTAATACAAAAGAGGAGAGAAGAAGTTTGTGGGAGGACTTAGTCTCTTATAACAGGATATGCAAAAAGCCTTTGTTGGTTTTGGGGGATTTTAATTCAATACTGACTGCTGAGGATAGAATAGGAGGAAATGAAGTGACTTGGGCAGATATGGTAGATTTTAATAATTATGTAATGGAATGTGGTTTGATGGAGCTTCCAGCACAGGGTAACAGATATACTTGGAGTGACAAATATGATGAGCAAAGAATATTTTCAAAAAATTGATTGGATATTCATGAATGAAGAATGGTTTGACAATATGCATGATTGTGCAGCTAGATTCTTGCCAGAAGGAATAAGTGATCACTGTCCGGCCAAAGTGTTCTTAACCAATGAGAGCACAGAGTCAGAAGATCTTTCTAATATTGTAACGTGTGGTCTCAGCATCCACAATTCTTAGCTATAGTGAGTGAAGGATGGAACTGTGATATAGAAGGCTGCAAAATGTTTACCATTGTTAGAAAGCTGAAAGCACTAAAGAGGAAGCTAAAAGTCTTAAATTCCCAGGCTTTTCATAATATAGTTACTGAGGCAAATGAAAACAGGACAGTACTAAAGCAGGCACAAGATCAACTCCAAAGGCACCCATCAAATCTAGAATATCAACAAGTAGAAAAGAAAGCTTACCACAGACATAGGCAAGCTTCATATTTAGCTGAAGTGCATCTTCAACAAAGAAGCAAGGCAACATGGATCAAACTGGGGGATGATAACAGTAGATACTTTTATTCAGTCATCAAGCATCGGAAGTTAAAGCAAGCAACTACACAACTTAGGGACAGTAGTGGCAATTGGCAAACTGACCCTGATACTATAACTGGAATATTTGTTGAGTATTATTCAGAACTACTAGGGAAGAAGCCACAAGGGTGTATCAATGCTGTTAAAGAGATACTAGACAATGGTCCAGTACTATCAGTGAACCAGCAATTGGAAATGATGAAGCCACTCAATGTGAAAGATGTTAAACAGGCTATATTTTAAATAGACAGCAACAAGAGCCCTGGACCGGATGGCTATGGTAGTGGATTTTATAAATCTGCTTGGTCAATAGTAGGAAGAGATGTTTCTGATGTTGTACTATAATTTTTCCAAAATTTGAAGCTGTTGAGGCAAATAAATTCAACCAATATAGCATTAGTTCCTAAGGTGGAAGTTCTAGAAGAAAAAACTCAGTTTAGACCAATTGCTTGCTACAACGTTATATATAAGTGCATCTCTAAAATGCTTTGTGGGAGATTAAAACCAGCAGCGAATCATATAGTATCAGACAGTCAATCAGCTTTTGTTTAGGGTAGATCTATGATGCATAATGTGCTAATTTGCCATGACCTCCTAAAGACATTACAATAGGAAAACATCTCCAAGATGCCTAATGAAGATAGATCTTAGGAAAGCTTATGATATGGTGAGTTGGGAATTTTTGGAGGAAGCATTGATAGGCTTTGGGTTCCCTGACAGATTTATACAGTGGATTATGGTATGTGTGACTACAACTATATTCACAGTAAAGATAAATGATGAAGGACGTGGTTATTTTGCAGGAAAGAGAGGATTGAGACAAGGAGATCCAATCTCTCTATTACTATTTATTTTAGTTATGGAATACCTCTCTAGAACCTTGAAGACCATTAGCAGGCTGCCTGATTTTAGATTTCATCCTATGTGTAAGAAGCTGCAGCTGACACATCTAATATTTGCAGATAATCTTATGATTTTCTTCAAAGAAAATGAGCGGTCAGTTAATAGAGTCATGGAAGCTTTAGAACACTTCAGCAAAGCATCAGGCTTGATTGCCAATATGAAAAAATCTAGCATATTTCTAGTTGGAGTAGAAGAAGAAGTCAGAGATAGGTTGCTGGAAATAACAGGATTTGCACTGGGCATATTTCCTATCAGATATCTAGGCTTTCCATTATCACCAAAGAAATGGAATAAAATAGATTTTCACATGCTGCTAAGGAAAATAACACATAGGATAACTGTCACATATTCCAGACAGTTATCCTATGTAGGAAGGTTACAAATTGTCAATGTAGTGCTTTTCTCTATACATAATTTATGGGGAGCTATTTTTATTTTACACTAAAGTGTGCTAAAAGAGGTTGATAAAATATGTAGAGATTATCTGTGGGGAAGATTGAGGGTCAGAAGAAAGTAGCACTGGTTGCATGGGAGAAAGTTTGTTGTCCAAAGAAGCTAGGAGGATTGAATGTGAAAGGTTGTAAAACATAAAATATAGCATCAGTAGGAAAGTTATTGTGGAAATTGGTAATGAACAAAGAGTCCCTTTGGGTTCGATGGGTTCATAGTATGTATATGAAAGCAGATAGGAATATTTGGACTCATAGCCCTCCTGCTGATAGTAGTTGGTATTGGAGGAAGCTAAACTCCTTAAAAGGAGAGATGCAAGGATGGTATTCACAAGGTAGATATAGCCTAACTCCGGGAGGCAATTATTCTATAACTAGAAGTTATCTTGCTATGATAAACCAACAACCGCAACTAGAGACATCAGATTTGGTATGGACTGCAGTAGCTCTTCCTAGACATAGATCTATCATGTGGCTGAAAAGTCAAGGGAGACTACTCACCAAAGACAGACTAATAGGGATGCATATCCCCGTGGAAAACATAAACTGCAACTTGTGTGAAGCAAAGCAGCTGGAAACAAAGGAACATCTATTTGTTGATTGTAACTGGATCAAAGCAGTTAAACAAGAGATCAATCAATGGATAGGACAATCACTACATGAAGGAGATTTCAAGTTGATGTTGGAAATGATAAAAAGAAAGAACTAGAAACAATTCAAGAAAGAGGTGATAGCAGCAGTCAATGGAGAAGTGATATATCACACTTGGAGAACTCAGAATCTAAAAAAATTTCAAGGCAAAAATGTACATAGATCAGAGGTAGTAACACAAATCAAGAGGGGAATTACAGAGAGAGTAGATAATATGAGGTTATCAAAGAAAGCTGATAGGTGTAGGAGCTTTATACAAAGTATACTGTGTAATATTGTGGAGTTGGGGGCCTTGATCTGTGGTAAGATTAAGATTTCCCTATAAGTGTAATTGTTTTGATGTTAATGGTAATTTTATATTGCTACCAAAAAAAAACTTCATTAACATATACATGATGAGGAAGATAATAAGAAATCCGTGCATGTGCAAATGTACAAACAAAAAGGTTCATATGCAAATAATAGAAATTACGTTAAAAAATATTTAATAAAAATGTATTAAAATATATATTATTGTTACCGTCAGTAGTTATTCGAATATAGTTCTTATATTCTAGACACTTTGTATTACTAATAAAGCATATGGAAAAAATACACCTGTTGGGCCCCACATGTAGCTTTAAGAGTGTGACAACCCAAAGGGTCATCACTTATTTTCTATTTTTTTCGCGCTTTCGAGGCCTTGAAAACCTCAATTTTAGTCTTCCCGATTTATGTGCGCAGTCCCGGCGCGTAGCCGGAAAGCTTAAATATAAATCCTGTGCAACAATTGATGAATTTTGATATTAATATGATTAATGTTGACTTTGGTCAATATTTTGGGTAAACGGACCCGGACCCGTGATTTGACGATCTCGGAGGGTTCGTAGAAAAATATGAGACTTGGGCGTATACCCGGAATCGAATTCCAAGGTCCCAAGCCCGAGAAATGAATTTTTATGTGAAATTGTTTTCTGAAAGTAATTAAGAAAAATAAAAAGGAAATTTGATCAGAAGACTATGGTATCGTGCTCGTATTTCAGTTTCAACGTCCGGTACAAGTCTTATATGTGATTTTAGCGCATTTTGTAAAGTTTGGTTGAAAACGGACGTCATTTGACGTGTTTCGGACTTAAAAATGGAAAATTTATGTTTTATGAAAAGTTGGAAGATATAATGTGATTTGAGGATTGATTCTATGTATATGATATTATTTTGGTGATTTGATCGCACGAGTAAGTACATAGGATGCTTTTGAGGTTGTGTGCATATTTGGTTTGGAGCCCCGAGGGCTCGGGTGAGTTTTGGATAGGTGCCGAGTTGCATTTTGAGCCTTTGAAAATTTGATATCCTTCAGTTCTGCAGGAGTCGCAAATGCGAAGTCCCAGCTATCGCAAATGCGAAGGCTGGTTCGCAAATGCGAAACCAGCCTAGGAAGGCCAAGGTTCGCAAATGCGAAGCCAGACCTCGCAAATACGATGGTCACTGGTTCGCTAATGCGAGACCAGTTTCGCAAATGCGATGGTCCCTTGGTAGACATGAGTTCGCAGATGCGAACTTAAATGTCGCAATTCCCAAGCATGCTGGGTTCGCAATTGCAAACCCATGTTTGCATTTCCCATATCTGAGGCTTGCAATTTTTCATACTTAGACGAATTTTCACCTCATTTCTTCATTCTTTCACCTTAAACACTCCATAGGCGATTTTCTAAGAAAACTTTGTTCCCCAAATCATTTGTAAGTCAATTTTTACTTAATCCTTTCAATCATTTACATTATTTATCATGTTTTCATCTAAAATCAAGGATTTTCATGGGTGAAAATGGGGATTTTGGGTAGAACCTAGGTTTTCTTCAAATTTGGGAGTTGGACCTCAATTTGAGATCCGATTTCAAAACAAATCATAGATATGAACTCATGGGGGAATGGGTAACCAGGTTTTGGTTTGAACCTCGGGTTTTGACCACGTGGCCCCGGGGGCGTTTTGGAAATTTTTGAGTAAAACTTTGAGAAATTCATTTTCAAGCATTCAAATTGATTCAGTTAGCATTTGTTGATACATTCAAGTAATTTGTGACTAGATTCGAGCGGTTTGGTGGTGAATTCAAGGGATAAAGCTATACTAGAGGCTTGAGTTGAGTTTTGAGCATTCGAGGTAAGTGTCTGGTCTAACTTTGGCTTGAGGGAATAGGCATAGAGTCTTATTTGCTAATTGCTATTTTTCGAGTATGGTGTATAGGCATGGTGACGAGTATCTATACACTGGTATCTAGCATGACCGTGTGTCCTTTTATTGAGATTATCCTGAATTGTTGTGACTCTTCCATGCTTATTTGATGATTTCTATATACTGTAAAGAGCATGGGACAGAGATTATGATATAAAATGACTCTTGGAGCGATGGCTCGAATGTTAAAGTGAATTATTAGTGATAAGTGTAAGAAAGAGAAAGAGTTGATGGTTACTCCCTTGCCTGGACGTGTTACTGGTTTTGTTGATTTTTCTCCCTTGCCGGGATTTAGTTGTATTGTTATATTCCCTTGTCGGGATTGCTGTCGTTAGTTGTTACCCCCCTCCCTTACCCCTTACTTGTGATTGTTGACTGGGTGAGGTTCGTTATTTATATATGGATCGGGTTGCACGCCACAACAGTGATAATCGTGGATCGGGTTTCACTCCGTAACAGTGATAATCGTGGATCGGGTTGCACGCCGCAACAACACTATATATTTATGGATTGGGTTGCACGCCGCAACAACACTGTATATTTATGGATCGGGTTGCGCGCCACAACAATGATGATTGAGGATCGGGTTGCACGCCGCAACAGTATTGTTATGTGATCGGATCGGGTTGTGCGCCGCAACAAATTATAACTTAAGTGTGTTTATTCCAGATTTAAGTTTCTGTTAGCTATTCTATCCTTAAGCTTAGACTTCTTGTTTTAACTGTTGCCTCCCCACAGCATGTTTCCCCCTTCTTTTATAAACTGCTTATTTCCTGTTTATTTTTCCGCAATATATTTCATAACTGCACAGGTTTATTTGGTAGTCTGGTCTAGCCTCGTCACTACTTCGCCAAGGTTAGGCTAGGCACTTACCTGCACATGGGGTCGGTTGTGCTGATGCTACACTCTGTGCATCTTTTTGCACATATCATAGAGCCGAAGCAGCAGCTTTTGGATAGCAATAGAGGATTCGGGAGTTGACTTCAGTCCAGAGACCCCGAGGTAGCTTTGCTGACGTCCGTAGGCCCGGAGTCTCTCTATCTCTATTTTAGTTTGTTATCTTTGTACCGAAACAAACAGTTTTATGCTTCATTCGAACCTTGTATTTAGTATTTTCTAGACGTTAATGAGAATTGTGACACCAGTCTTGGGTAGAGGATTTTGTTAAAACTTTCGCATTTCTTTCAGTTAATTATATTTGAGACTTCCGCTTTATTATTAAATGCTTCATTGTTTCTAATATTGTTGATGTTCGCTAAAAGAGGTAATTGATGATTAGCTTGCCTAGCTCCTACTAGTAGGCGCCATCGCGACTCCCGAGGGTGGAAAATCCGGATTATGACAAGTTGGTATCAGAGCACTAGGTTACATAGTTCTCATAACTCACGGACAAACTTGATAGAGTCTGAGGGATCGACACGGAGACGTCTGTGTTTATCCCCCAGAGGCTACAGGGTTAGGAAAGTTTCACATTTGTTCTTTCTTGTTGTGCCATTCTGTTTCTCAAAAAATGATTGTCTTCTACTTTGTTCTTTCACAGATGGTGAGAACACGTGCTTCCTCTTCTACCGTGCGGTAGCCTGAGCCCCCAGTAGCAGCTCCTACGAGGGGCAGAGGGCGAGGCCGAGGCCGTGCCAGAGGCCGAGGCAGGGGCAGAGCTCAGCCCCGAGCAGCATTCCCAGAGGTGGAGCCTTATGTTGATTATGATGAGGAGGTTCTAGCCCCAGCAACTCCGGCGGGCCCAGCTCAGGTCCCAAAGGGGTTCATATCTACCTCAGTTCTTTAGGACACTTTGGTCATATTGGTAGGCTTTGATGGAGAGCGTCTCTCAAGCGGGTTTGCTTCTAGTAGCACCAGCCATTTCTCAAGCTGGAAGAGGAGTTCAAACTCCCGCTGCACGTACTCCAGAGCAGGTAGATCCCCAGGATCAGGTTCCAGTGGTTCAGCCAGCTATGGCAGTTCAGCCGAGTATTGTGACCCAGGCCGGCGATGGAGAGACTATGTACGCGGATGCTTTGTGGAGGCTTGATAGGTTCTCCAAGCTCTTTACCACCACATTCAGCGGTACTTCTTCAGAGGATCCACAGGATTTCTTATTTAACTGCCATGAGATCCTTCGAACTATGGGTATTGTGGAGACCAATGGGGTCGACTTCGCCACCTTTCGACTAACAGGATCCGCTAAGACTTGGTGGAGGGACTATTGTTTATCTAGACTAGCAGGGTCACCATCATTGACTTGGGACCAGTTTGCAGAGTTATTTTTGGAGAAGTTTCTCCCAGTTACTCAGCGAGAGGCTCTTCACAGGCAGTTTGAGCGCCTCCAGCAGTGCTTTATGACAGTTACTCAGTATGAGACCCGGTTCATTGATCTAGCATGCCATGCTATTATTATACTCCCCACCGAGAGAGAGAGAGAGGGTCCAGAGTTTTATTGATGGATTGATTCAACCGATCCGTCTCCAGATATCTATGGGAGACGGAAGTGAGATTTCTTTTTAGAAGGCGGCCAATGCGGCCCGTAGAGTTGAGATGGCTCTTGCATGGGGAGGTGTTCATGGGTCAGATAAGGGGCCCCGTCATGCAGGTAGGTTCAGTGGTACCTCGTTTGGAGGTAGAGATTCTTATGATAGAGGACATCCTCCGAGGCCCTTTCAGTCAGCTCTCCAGGTCTCTCATAGTACTTCAGAGGGTCGTGGTTCTCAGCTGCATTATTCTGACCAGCAGCTTCACAATTCCCCATCATCACCCATCAGTGCCCCACCACTTCAGAGTTTCCGGGGGGCATTCAGGTCGACAGGTTTAGTCACAGTCTTCTTAGCTGCAGCATTCAGGCGGGTGCTATGAGTGTGGTAAGTATGGTCACATCAGGAGGGCTTGCCCGAGGTTGAGGGGTGCTCAGTCACAGCATTAGGGTCCTTGTCCTATGATACAGGAATCAGGTGATTCACAGGCTGCCCAGCCAGCTAGAGGTGGGGCTAGAGGCCATAGAGGTGGAGGTATAGATCAGAGAGGTGGAGCTCGGACCGCCAGAGGTAGAGGCCAGCCAGGAGCCGATCGTCCCAGAGATATGGTTCAGGGAGGTGGGGCCCAGCCCTGGTGTTATACTCTTCCAGCCAGGCTAGAGGCTGAGTCTTCAGATGCAGTTATTACAGGTACTATTCTGGTATGTGATAGGGGTGCTTCCGTGCTATTTGACCCTGGGTCTACGTATTCGTATGTGTCGTCCTATTTTGCACTACCTAGTTATGCCTAATGATGCTTTGGGTAGCATGTTTATGTATCTACACCGGTGGGTGATTCTATAGTGGTCGACCGAGTTCATCGTTCCTGTGTGGTAGTGTTTGAAGGTCTTGAGACCCGTGTTGATTTATTGCTCTTAGACATGGTGGATTTTGACGTTATATTAGGGATGGATTGGTTGTCCCCATATCACGCTATCTTGGATTGTCACACCAAGACCGTGACCTTGGCTTTGCCAGATTTTCCCTGTTTGTAGTAGAGAGGGACCCTAGGGCATACCACCCGTAGAGTTATTTCATATGTGAAGGCTCGACACATGGTCGAGGAGGGGTGTTTAGCTTATCTGGCGTACGTTCGCGATTCCAGCGCAGAGGCCCCTTCTATTGATTTTGTTCCTATTGTTCGGGAGTTCCCTGAGGTTTTCCCTTCAGACCTGTCGGGTATGCCGCCTGACAGGGATATTGATTTTTGTATTAATCTGGCTCCGGGCACTCAGCCCATTTCTATCCCGTCGTATCGTATGGCCCCACCAGAGTTGAAAAAGTTAAAGGATCAGTTGCATGATTTGTTGGAGAAGGGTTTCATTAGACCCAGTGTTTCTCCTTGGGGTGCGCCGGTGTTATTTGTGAAGAAAAAGGATGGTTCGATAAGGATGTGCATTGATTACCGGCAATTAAACAAAGTGACGATTAAGAACAAGTATCCACTGCCGAGGATTGACGATTTATTTGACCAGCTTCAGGGTGCGAAGGTGTTTTCAAAGATAGACTTGAGATCTGGCTAGCATCAGCTGAGGATTAGGGCGTCTGATGTCCCTAAGACAGCATTTCGCACTCGGTATGGGCATTATGAGTTCCTGGTCATGTCGTTTGGGTTGACCAATGTCCCGACAGCATTTATGGAGTTGATGAACCGAGTGTTCAGGCCTTACTTGGACTTGTTCATGATAATCTTTATTGATGATATTCTGGTGTACTCCCGTAGCTAGGAGGAGCACAAGTAGCACCTCAGAGTGGTTCTTCAGACTCTGAAGGATAGTCAGTTATATGTTAAGTTCTCGAAGTGCGAGTTCTGGTTGAGTTCGGTTGCATTTCTGGGTCATGTTGTATCAGCAGAGGGTAATCAGGTGGACCTAAAGAAAATTGAGGCAATCAAGAATTGTCCTAGACCATCATTAGCTACCGAGATTCGAAGTTTCTTGGGGTTAGCAGGCTATTATCGTCGGTTCGTGGAGGAATTTTCATCTATTGCAGCACTGATGACCATATTGACCCAGAAGGGTGCCCAGTTCAGGTGGTCAGATGAGTGTGAGGCGAGCTTTCAGAAGCTCAAGACAGCTCTGACTACAACACCGGTATTGATTTTGCCCACAGGTTCAGGGCATTATATGGTCTATTGTGATGCTTCCCGTATTGGACTTGGTGCAGTATTGATGCATGATGGCAGAGTCATTGCCTATGCTTTGAGGCAGTTGAATATCCACGAGAAGAATTATCCAGTTCATGATCTAGAGTTGGCAGCCATTGTTCATGCTTTGAAGATTTGGAGGCATTACCTGTATGGTGTGACGTGTGAGGTGTACACTGATCACAAGTCTTCAATACTTGTTCAAGCAAAAGGAGTTAAATTTGAGGCAAAGGAGATGGTTAGAGTTATTGACAGATTATGATGTTACTATTTTGTATCACCCGGGGAGAGCTAATGTAGTGGCCGATGCATCGAGTAGGAAGTCCGCCAGCATGGGTAGTCTTGCTTATATTCCAGTCAGCCAGAGACCGCTTGCTTTGGATATTCAGGCCTTGGCCAATCAATTTGTGAGGTTGGATATTTCTGAGCCTAGCAGAGTGTTAGCTTGCACGATCGCTCGTTCCTCATTATTGAAGCGTATTCGTGATCGGCAGTTTGATGATCACCATTTATGTGTCTTGAGAGACACGGTGCAGCGTGGAGGTTCCACGAAGGTGACCTTAGATAGCGATGGTGTTTTGAGATTTCAGGGGTGAGTTTATGTGCCCAATGACGATGGGATTCGAGAGTTGATCTTAGCGGAGGCCCATAGTTCTCGATATTCTATTCACCCGGGCGTCGTGAAGATGTATCAGGACTTGCGGCAACATTATTGGTGGTGTAGGATGAAGAAGGATATTGTTGCATATGTGGCTCGATGTTTGAACTGTCAGCAGGTTAAGTATGAGCATCAGAGGCCTGGTGGTTTGTTTTAGAGGATGGAGCTTCTCGAGTGGAAGTGGAAGAGGATTACCATGGATTTCGTTGCCGGACTTACGTTGACTCGGAAGAAGTTCGATGCGATATGGGTTATTGTTGATAGGCTGACCAAGTCAGCACATTTCATTCATATGGCAGTCTCCTATTCATCCGAGAAGTTAGTTGAGATTATATCCGGGAGATTGTTTGCCTTCATGGTGTGCCGATATCTATCATTTCGGACCAGGGTACGCAGTTTACCTCACATTTTGGGGTGCAGTTCAGCGAGAGTTGGGCACACGGGTTGAGTTGAGCACGGCTTTTCATCCTCAGACGGACGGTCAGTCCAAGCGGGCCATTCAAATTTTGGAGGATATGCTCCGAGCTTGTGTTATCGACTTTGGAGGTTTGTGGGATTAGATCTTGCCTTTAGCAGAGTTCGCCTACAACAACAGCTACCAGTCCAACATTCAGATGGCCCTATATGAGGCATTTTATGGTAGCGATGTCGGTCCTCAGTGGATGGTTTGAGCCGGGAGAGGCTCGGTTATTGGGTAAAGATTTAGTTCACGAGACCTTAGATAAGGTCAAGATCATTCAGGACAGACTTCGTTCGGCTCAGTCGCGGCAAAAGAGTTATGTAGATCGTAAGGTCCGGGATGTAGCTTTCATGGTCGGTGAGCGGGTCTTGCTCTGAGTGTTGCCTATGAAGGGCGTGATGAGATTTGGGAAGAAGGGCAAGCTTAGCCCTAGGTTCATTGGTCCATTTGAGATTCTAGATCGTGTGGGAGAGGTGGCTTATAGATTTGACTTGCCACCTAGCTTGTCAGCCGTGCATTCAGTGTTTCATGTGTCCATGCTTCGGAGGTATCACGACGATCCAGCCCACGTGTTAGATTTCAGCACTGTTCAGTTGGACAAGGATCTGTCTTATGAGGAGGAGTCGATAGCTATTCTAGATCGGCAGGTTCGTCAGTTGAGATCCAAGATTCTTCCTTCAGTGCGTGTCCAGTGGAGAGGTCAGCCTCCTGAGGCATCGACCTGGGAGTCCGAGTCTGATATGCGGAGCCATTATCCTCATCTATTTCCCGACTCAGGTACTTCTTTCTTTTGTCCATTCGAGGGTGAACGGTTCTTTTAGAGGTGGAGAATAAAGGGTCATCACCTGTTTTCTCTCTTTTTCGCGCTTCCGAGGCATTGAAAACCTCACTTTTAATCGCCTTGATTTGCGTGCGCAGTCCGGGCGCATAGCCAAAAAGCTTAAATATGAATCCTGTGTAAAAATTGATGAATTTTGATATTAATATGATTAATGTTTACTTTGGTCAACATTTTGGGTAAACGGACTCGGACTCAGACCCGGACCCAGACCCGTGATTTGATGGTCCCTGAGGGTTCGTAGAAAAATATAAGACTTGGGCGTATGCCCGGAATCGAATTCCAAAGTCCCAAGCCCGAGAAATAAATTTTTGTGTGAAATTGTTTTCTGAAATTAATTAAGGAAAATGGAAATGAAATTTGATCAGAAGACTATGGTATCAGGCTCGTATTTTGGTTTCGACACCTGGTACAAGTCTTATATGTGATTTAAGCGCTTTTTGTAAAGTTTGGTTGAAAACGGACGCCATTTGACGTGTTTCGGACTTAAAAATGGAAAATTTGTGTTTTATGAAAAGTTGGATGAAATCATGTGATTTGAGGCTTGATTCTATGTATATGATGTTATTTTGGCGATTTGATCGCACGAGTAAGTACGTAGGATGCTTTTGAGGTTGTGCGCATATTTGGTTTGGAGCCCCGAGGGCTCGGGTGAGTTTTGGATTGGTGTCGAGTTGCATTTTGAGCCTTTGAAAATTTGATATCCTTCAGTTCTGCAGGATTCGCACTTGCGAAGCCTGGGTTCGCAAATGTGAAGTCCCAGCTATCGCAAATGCGAATGCTGTTCGCAAATGCGAAACCAGCCTAGGAAGGCCAAGGTTCGCAAATGCGAAGCCAGACCTCGCAAATGCAATGGTCACTTGTTCGCTAATGCGAGACTAGTTTCACAAATGTGATGGTCCCTTGGTAGACATGAGTTCGCAGATGCGAACTTAAATGTCGCAATTTCCAAGCCTGCTGCATGTTCGCATTTCCCATATCTGAGGCCTGCAATTTTTCATACTTAGACGAACTTTCACCTCATTTATTCATTCTTTCACCTCAAACACTCCATAGGCGATTTTCCCAGAAAACTTTGTTCCCCAAATCATTTGTAAGTCAACTTTTACTTAATCCCTTCAATCATTTACATCATTTATCATGTTTTCATCTTAAAATCAAGGATTTTCATGGGTGAAAATGGGGATTTTGGGTAGAACCTAGGTTTTCTTCAAATTTGGGAGTTGGACCTCAATTTGAGATCCGATTTCAAAACAAATCATAGATATGAACTCGTGGGGGAATGGGTAACCAGGTTTTGATTCAAACCTCGGGTTTTGACCACGTGGGCCTGGGGGCATTTTGGGAATTTTTGAGTAAAACTTTGAGAAATTCATTTTCAAGCATTCAAATTGATTCAGTTAGAATTTCTTGATACATTCAAGTAATTTGTGACTAGATTCTATCGGTTTGGTGGTGAATTCGAGGGGTAAAGCTATACTAGAGGCTTGAGTTGAGTTTGGAGCATTCGAGATAAGTGTCTAGTCTAACTTTGGCTTGAGGGAATAGGAGTAGAGTCTTATTTGCTAATTGCTATTTGTCGAGTATGGTGTATAGGCGTGGTGACGAGTATCTATACACTGGTGTCTAGGATGACCGTGTGTCCTTATATTGAGATTATCCTGAATTGTTGTGACTCTTCCATGCTTATTTGATGATTTCTATATACTATAAAGAGCATGGGACAGAGATTATGATATGAAATGACTCTTGGAGTGATGGCTCGAATGTTAAAGTGAATTATAAGTGAGAAGTATTAGAAAGAGAAAGAGTTGATGGTTATTCCCTTGCGGGGACGTGTTATTGGTTTTGTTGATTTTTCTCCCTTGCCGGTATATAGTTATGTTGTTATATTCCCTTGACGGTATTGTTGTCATTAGTTGTAACCTCCCCTTACCCCTTACTTGTGATTGTTGACTGGGTGAGGTTTGTTATTTATATATGGACCGGGTTGCACGCCGCAACAGTGATAATTGTGGATCGGGTTGCACGCCGCAATAACACTATATATTTATGGATCGGGTTGCATGCCGTAACAATACTGTATATTTATGGATCGGGTTTCACGCCGCAACAGTGATAATTAAGGATCGGGTTGCACACCGCAACAGTACTGTTATGTGATCGGATCGGGTTGCGCGCCGCAATAAATTATAGCTTAAGTGTGTTTATTCCGGATTTAGTAAATATTTCTGCACCAGGACAGTCATTTCTGACTTAAAGAACAGAACCACTCGTGCCTTATTAGCACTCTGACACCGAAGGATATGACCTCATTCCAATACAAACGAATATCTTCCTTTTCTATACACTGGGCATTCTTTATCAACAACAACTCAAGACATCCTAGTATTTCCTCACATCTATGAAGCACTATATAACCTTTATCAAAATTTTTGCTTCACTCGTTCCATCCTCGGCTCATTTCTGCAACCAGGACTAATCCATCAACATACCACGAAAAGGAACCAACATAGCACATAACCGTGCAATCAGCCAATCAACAACAACCTCCCCAATTTGGCTCGAAGCCATCTATCAGGACACATTTAATAACCCATAATACTTTTACTCTAATGATGCCACCATATTATAGTGATATTAACTCAAATTATCTACTAGTTTATGAAAACACAGATCCTCGGATACTGAAATCCTCTACAAACCTCATATTTATCCCCACATCAGCTGAGTCCACTCCCTGAAGCGACCCAAATTTTCAAATTACAACACGTACCTTTCAATTACGCATGAGATCTTCTAATAATATACATAAAAAAATCGTACTCCTTAAGAACACTCCGCAGGAGATATCCCACCTGCTTCGCCTCAATTTAGTATTTCAGCACACCTTCCACCATCATACACATAACATAGCCATTTGGTCTTCCTGAGTCTGAACTCATACTACCACATGTAATGTACTTCACTTCCCAACTAGGAGACACGAAAATATTCTTCACGCGCCCATAACTCGGGGCTACACAACAGATCATAATAGGAAACGAACCACTTAATAGTTCATCTATTATCCCGCAGACTCCTTTGTCACTACCAAGACATATAATAATATCTCATCACATGAAAACCAAGCCGCCATTCCGACTAATAGCGACAATACCGAACATATAATTTCAAAACACTTGCTCACACGATCAGCACCTCAGTGCTCAAGACATAGGCAAGATCTGGCCTCAAGTCCTCCAGACTGGCCCAACATCGAACTCACGGGATTGCATCTCGCCCCTCGATCGGGGAATCACAAGCCATCAGGGCACTTATAATACTGAGCGCTCATATGCGCATACAATCACGTGGAAAGAATTTCAAGAGTTACATCTCAAGCTGAATCAAGTACGTACGATAAGGATTCTAAGAAAGTGAAGTTTTCCTAAAGGTTCTGTAGCCTCTCGAGGATGAATACAGGCGTATCCGTACCGATCCGCGAGACTCTACTAACCTGCTCATGACTCGTGAGACCTAGTAACCTAGGCTCTGATACCAACTTGTCACGACCCAATTCCCAAACCCGATCGTGATGGCACCTCTTGTGAAGACAAGGCCAGCCAACAGAACAACAATGCCATATTTACAACTAATAACTATAAATGAACAAATAAATATCAGTTATTAATGCTAATAAGTCATATTATTTGTTCATTTATAGTTATTAATTGTAAATAAGGCATTGTTGTTCTGTTGGCTGGCCTTGTC
>MU748821.1:97892-120029 GCA_026770625.1 Nicotiana glauca
GAGTGGAAGTGGGAGCGTATCACCATGGACTTTGTATCTGGACTCCCACGGACCGTGAAGAATTTTGATTCTATTTGGGTCATTGTGGACCAGCTGACCAAGTCAGCTCATTTCATACCCGTGTGTATCACTTATTCATCGGAGCGGTTGGCGGAGATTTATATTAGGGAGATCGTCCGTTTGCATGGTATTCCAGTTTCTATCATCTCAGACAGAGGTACTCCAGTTTACATCGCAGTTCTGGAGGGTCGTGCAGCAGCACTTAGGCACTCGGTTGGAGTTGAGCACGACATTCCACCCCCAGACGAACGGACAGTCCGAGCGCACTATTCAGATTCTGGAGGATATGCTCCGTACGTGCGTGATTGAGTTTGGAGGGTCATGGTACCATTTCTTGCCACTGGCGGAGTTTGCTTATAACAACATCTATCAGTCCAGCATTTAGATGGCGCCGTATGAGGCCTTATATGGTAGAAGGTGCATATCTCCGGTGGGTTGGTTTGAGCCGGGTGAGGCCAGGCTATTGGGCACAGAGATGGTTCAGGATGCAATGAAGAAGGTTAAGATGATTCAGGATAGACTCCATGCAGCCCAGTCCAGACAGAAGAGTTACGCGGACAAGAAGGTTCGTGATGTTACATATATAGTAGGTGAGCGGGTTCTTCTTCGGGTCTCGCCTATGAAAGGAAACATGAGGTTTGGAAAGAAAGGGAAATTGAGTCCGAGGTTTATTGGGCCTTTTGAGATCTTGAGGCGAGTTGGGGAGGTTGATTATGAGCTTGCCTTACTTCCCAGCCTAGCCGGAGTTCATCCGGTATTTCATGTTTCGATGCTCCGGAGATATCACAGTGATCCGTCATGTTGGATTTCAGTTCAGTTCAGTTGGACAAGGATCTATCCTATGTTGAGGAGCCAGTGGCCATTTTGGATAGGCAGATCATGAAGTTGATGTCAAAGGACATTTCTTCAGTGAAGGTCCAGTGGAGGGGTTAGCCTGCAGAGGAGGCGACTTGGGAGACCGAGCATGATATGCACAGCCAGTACCCTCATCTTTTTGCTACTTCAGGTATGTTCTCTAAGCTCTTTCGAGGACGGACGAATATTTAAGTGTAGGAGGATGTAACGACCCGGCCGGTCGTTTTTGGAATTTATGCTCCGATCCCCCATTAACTGCTTCCCCTAAGTTCATTTCTGCTATTTTGGTTTGTCGGGACATTCGGTGTTAGGATTCGGAGTGTTTTGGGACACTTATTCCCTAAATGAGAGCTTAAGAGTTGAAAAATGGTCTGTATTCGGAACAGTGTGAAAACAACCTCGGAATGCAAATTTGATGGTTCCGTTAGCTCCGATAGGTGATTTCGAGGTTGGGAGCATGTTCGGAATGTATTTTGGAGGTTCGTAGCTCATTTAGGCTTGAAATGCCGAAGTTTGAATTTTTGAAGTTTCCGGTCCGATAGTGAGTTTTTGATCCGAGGGTCGGATTTGGATTTCGGAAGTTGCTGTAGCTCCGTCATGTCATTTGGGATGTGTGTGCAAAATTTTAGGTCATTCGGACGAGGTTTGGTTAGGTTTTTGATCGAAAGCATGTTTTGTTGGAATTTGAAGTTCTTAGGCTTGAATATTCGATTTAATTGGATTTCCGATTTTGTTTTAGGTGTTTTAAGGATTGGTACAAGTTTGGATGAGGTATTAGGTGGTATTGGTGCTTTTGGTTGAGGTCCCGGGGGCCTCGGGGTGATTTCGGGTGGTTAACGGGGGAAAATCTCTAAGTTTGCAGCAGCTGGTGTCTTTACTCTTCTGGTATTTTTGCTTCTGCGATTTTAGGACCGCAGAAACGGCCCCCCTTATCGTAGAAGCGAGATTTGGTTACCCCCTTAGGAACCGCAGAAGCGGTTATTTATCCGCAGAAGCGGAGCCGCAGAAGCGTCTAGGCAGCTGCAGAAGCGAAAAATGGAATGGTAAGGGGAAGCCGCAGAAGCGGCACTTTGACCGCATATGCGGGACCGCAGAAGCGGTCCCTTGTCCGCAGAAGCGGAAATGTCTGGACAGAAATAGAAATTTCGAGGGTTTAATTTCATAAGTTTAGAAATTGATTGAGAGCTCGGGAGAAGGCGATTTTGAGTGAATTTTGAAGAGAAGATCATTGGGTAACGTTGCTTTGATCCTTTCTAGTTATATTTCATCATTTCCTAGTTAAATCAATCATTAGAATTCAAATTTAAGGTCAAAAATTGGGGAAAATGGGTGAAACTTCTTAGACTTAATTATTGTATTTTGAGGGGCCATTTGACCTTCGATTTGAGAGATTTTTATATGGTTAGACTCGTGAGAGTACGAGGGTTCTGAAAATGTGAAAATTATTCGATTCCGGGATGTTGGCTGGAGGGGCATTTTGGTCATTTTACCTACTTTCGCGCCCTAGCTTTAATTTTTATAGTGGAATCAGTTGTTTACAATATTATTTACGATATGTAATTGAATTGAATAGATTTGGGCCATTTGGAGTCGGATACTCGTGGCAAAGGCATCGTTCCTAAGTTGATTTTGCACCGGTTCGAGGTAAGTGGCTTGCCTAACCTTGTGTGGGGGACTTCATCCCTTAGGATGTGATAATTGGTAATTGGATGCCTTGTACGTGAGATGACGAGCGATTACTTGAGCTAATTGTTGAAACCCGAATTTTTACTTAAATACTTGAACTGGATTTTCTTTCATATTTGCTTTATCCAGTTGCTATTATAGCCTGTGCTAGTGTAGAAGAGCAAGTCTAATTGATCCAAATTGCCTAATTGCTTAAATTGAGTTAACTATGATTACATAGAGCATGTTAGGCCAGTATTAATTGTTGCCTTGTATTGTTTTACTTAAATTTCTGAATATTTCTCTGATTTTGGTTGCGCATTTATATTGGGACTACGGATGTGGGATTCCGGGAGCTCCCCCCTTGTTTGTTTACTTTGGAACTACGGGTTCGATTCCCGGGAGATACCCCTGCACTTTTATTTTGGGACTACGGAACGGTATCCCTGGAGATCCCCCAACACTTTTATTTTGGGACTACGGGACAGTATCCCAGGAGATCCCCCAGCACTTTTATTTTGGGACTACGGGACGGTATCCCGGGAGATCCCCTGCATACTTATGATTAGACTATGGGACGATATCCCGGGAGATCCTTTGATATTGATATGAGAGTTGGACGACGGGACGGTATCCCGAGAGATCCATTGGAAAGTTGAGGAAAGGGCTACAGGACGGTATCCTGGGAGACCCTCGTTGGCATTCTTGTTGTAATTTAGCTGTGTTTACTCTGCGTTTCTGTTCTGTCTTTGTAGTATTATTATTTTATTGAGCTATCTTATTACACTGCTGCATTCATTAGTTTCATCGGATTTCTACACTGTTAATGTCTTTGCTGCTATATTATTTTTGCCTCAGTAGGGCCCTGACCTTTCCTCGTCAATACCCAACCGAGGTTAGGCTTGGCACTTGCTGAGTACCGCTGTGGTGTACTCCTGCCTCTTCTGCGTATGTTTTTCATGTGCAGATCCAGGTACCTCTACGCAGGCGCATTATCAGTAGCTGCAGGGAGCATTTCGGAGACTTGAGGTATATCTACCGCGTCCGCAGACCGGAGAGCCTCCCTCTCACTCTACCCTTTAGTTAGCTAGATGCTATTCCGTTCTTCCTTGTTATAGACTTTTCATTTGATTAGAGCAGTGTTATGTATTATTCTTAGTCTGTGTTGTCCGTGGGTTTCCGGGTCTTTGGGATGGTTTTAGAATTTAAAGTATTAAAGTATATGTGCCAGGCGGCAACTGTATACATTACTCATGGTATTTAGCTTTTGATTACAAATTTCACAAATGTTGTTACTTCCGCAATGTGTTAGGCTTACCTGGTTGTGAAGACTAGGTGCCATCATGACGTGTTCATAATTGGTGAACTAGGGTCGTGACAAATTCCAAGTTAAAAGATAATTTGGAACAAAATCAAACAATGTGGAGCTTTGAAGTCTGAGTAAAAGAACAAGGAATTAAATCTAGATCGCGTTCGGGTGGTCCGGAGCAAAGTCTAGATGTCAAAACATGAAAAAAAAATACTCTGTAAAAATTGTACTTTCGCGCTACATGGGGCGACATGGTAGTGTTTTTGTGTTGCTGTCCGTCAGAAGTTACTCTTCCCTACTAGCGCCCCCCATGGGGCGGTGAGCTGATTTTCTCCGGGCCCACTCCGACGTGGTATAAATACACCAAAAATATATTTTTGAAGGGACTTTTGACGTTGGAAGCTTTGGGAGATCATTGGAGGCTACAAGACACAGGATTTCGTCATCTTTCCATCAATTCAATACGAGAGTTTGGATTGTAAAGTTAGATTGATGCTTTCTTATTCTTTAACGCTTTTAGTGATGACTTCCTCAATCATGGAGTAGTTTACCTTATGATTTGATGTGATTTGGTGACTTGGTTGTTGTTTATGGATTTGATTACTTCTTAATTGCTTGAATTACTTGGAATACCTTTAACTCTAGTTGTGATTTTATTCATTAGCTTGTTTAATAGGAAGAGGAGCATAATATTGAATGTTGTTGCAACGCATGCCTTAATTTATTTTGGTATTTTTTTAAAGTAATTGAAAGTGCTTTGTGATTTATCTCTTAAATTAAGATTGAGAAATATTCAAGAGAAGTTTCTCTTAGACCATTCTTAGCAATATATTCTTGCAAGTTTCGTCGTACTTTACATTAGTTTATTTGAAAGATTTAGATTTAATCGAGATAGTAGTCTGAATCGAAAGTATGAACTGACCACCTATTGAATTCGTAAAAATCGATAGAACCTCAAGAGTGAAATATAAGAGTACCATATTCAGAATAACAACCTTGCACCTATCACGTCAAAACTCTTGTTTTTCACATTGATAAGACCCCGACTTTGCTAATCTCAGGTTTGGTGTAGTCAATCGTCTATTGCTTTATTTAGCAGTTAATCCTAGTTTAGAATCAATACAAATCAAGTTTTAATCATCCTGAATAGCGTTAAGCTAAAAATTACTGTTTAAATCCAATCCCTGTGGAGACGATAATTGAACTATACTTTGGCTAGCGAGCATTAATTTCGTATTGTATTTTGCGTTCGTCAATAAACAATAAATAATTATATATGGGGACAACAAACATTTAAATAACATAAACATTACTAAAAAGAACAAATGCTATGCAATTAAAAAATTAGAATCATAAAGCATGTATGTATATAGAGGAACACATACTGAAGTAACAAACTAGAGGATCGCAATTAATCCAAATATTAAAGGCCCATTAGCACTAAAATATTCACATATTTCAGTTGGGAGAAAACATCATTCAACACACACAAACAAGAAAACGACTAAAAAGATCAATTAAAAATTCTCATATCTCACCAACTTGAATGCTTAAAAAAATCAGAAGCCCATAACCACATGTGGTATATGAAATCCAGAGCTTAGACAAAACCACTCAATAACAAACCTAAACAAGACATCCAAAAAGTTTATTTGGGATCACAAAATGGAATAATAATCCATATTATATTGTTGACCATCAAAAAGTCTAACAGAAAACGACTTAAACAACATATGTAGAGACATTCTATACAAGAAAATAGGATAAAAAAGGTCAGTTGGCATTGTCAATTAAATCTAATATCCAAAACTATTAAGAGTACAAAATATATTAAAGCCCTAAAACATTTGAACATAAAACCCTAATAATAAACTAAGACATATGCACATAGCATGGAGATAAAGTAGCAAAAATACGAGGATTAAGCTTACCTTTTAGACAGATGATTCTTGAATCAATAGCATGACTAAGAGTAGCTAGGTTTTTCTTTTTTTTACCTAATTTCTCTCGTTGGTTTAAGGATGAAAATGAAAGAGTCAATTGTTTTGGGAGCCTTTTACTGAGCCAAAATCTAGGTGCGTCAGAGAAATTACCCGGGTTAGTTGAGCCAATTAAAAAATAGGGATGGGTTTAGTTTATCCAATATGAGGACAATCACGTAGATTTTTAAATTTGATATTGGGAGTAGACATCGTATGAGTACTTTATTTTCTAAACACAAATGTAGGGGTTACTTTAATTAAATAGTGTAACGGGGATCGAATATAAGTTACTTCAGCTAGTAAAGGAATATATCTAGCTCTTTTCCGAAAAAGTTATGTGATGCATGTGATAATGCAATATCTCTTGAAGTTGGATTTCAATATTCTGTTATTAATCTAACCCTCAACATTATTCATCATATTCGACAAATTACTTTGCATATGATTCTTTCTTTGTTCATTCCAAAACTAGTAAGTTTAAGCAATCAATTTATAATGTTTCTACTTAAATGAGTTGTAATCCAAAAAGGGAGGGGGAGGGGGGACATGGAATATATAATTTGAAAAACTTGTTATGAAATAAAGACTGTAAAGTAAAGACAAGTATAGAAATAGACTGATATATTATTCGAATTCAAACTGATGTACATAATGAACTGAAAACTCTTTTTTTGTAGAAAAAAGGAAGCTGCTACTGCAGGCTGCTGTGTAAGCTGCTGCTGCAACCTGCTGTGTAAGCTACTATAAGCTGCTGTATAAGCTGCTACTATAAGCTGTTGTGTAAGCTACTATAAGCTGTTGTGTAAGTTGCTACTATATCCGATATGAATAATCTTATACTAAGAGTAATGTTTATCTATAACGGAGTACTGAAAGGATAAACTTATTATACACGGTATGGATAATCTTCTACCGGGGGTAGTGTTTATCCATAACGGAGTATTGACCCGATATGGATAATCCTCTACGGGGGGTAATGTTTATCCATAACCGGATACTGAAAGGATAAACTTATTATACCCGGTATGAATAATCTTCTACCGGGGGTAATGTTTATCCATAACCGGGTACCGAAGTGATAAGCTTCTTCAGAAGGCTTATTTCCAATAGAGTACTAAATAGATAAACATATTTACGGCGGAGTCCCATATGTATAAACTTCTTTAGGAAGCTTATTTACAAC
The DNA here is from genome assembly GCA_026770625.1 of Nicotiana glauca. Classification (NCBI taxonomy): domain Eukaryota; kingdom Viridiplantae; phylum Streptophyta; class Magnoliopsida; order Solanales; family Solanaceae; genus Nicotiana; species Nicotiana glauca. The sequence continues at coordinate 104,947 of MU748821.1, forward strand.
GGAGTACTAAATAAATATTCATAATATAATATATTTATAACACTCCCCCTTGGATGTTCATTAAAAGATAATGTGCCTCATTAAAACCTTACTAGAGAAAATCACGTAGGAAAAAAATCCTAGTGAAGGAAAAAGAGTACACATATTTAGTAATACGCATTGCTAGGTGCCTCATTAAAAACCTTATAAGGTAAACCCCATGGGAAAAAACCTTAGTAAGGGAAAAAAGTGCATCGCATATTTTACTCCCCCTGATGAAAACCTTGTTTTAAATATTTGAGTCTCCGCATTCCAATATTGTATACCATCTTCTCAAAAGGTGAAGTTGGCAAAGATTTAGTGAATAAATCTGCTGGATTAACACTTGAACGTATTTGTTGCAAATCAATGTCACCATTTTTCTGAAGGTCGTGTGTGTAGAATAATTTTGGTAAAATGTGCTTCGTTCTATCTCCTTTTATAAATCCTCCCTTCAATTGGGCTATGCATGCAACATTGTCTTCGTATAAAATTATGGGTCTTTTCTCATATTCCAAACACATTTTTCTCGAATAAAATAAATTATTGATCTCAACCATACGCATTCCCTGCTTGCTTCATGAATAGCTATTATCTCAACGTGATTTGAAGAAGTAGCAACAATAGATTGCTTTGTGGAGCGCCATGATATGACAGTATCTTCATATGTAAATACGTACCCGATTTGAGATCGAGCTTTATGGGGATCAGATAAATAACATGCATCTGCATAACCAACAAGATCTACACTATCTTTGTTAGCATAAAACAAACTCATATCAAGAGTTCCCTTTAAATATAGCAACATATGCTTAATCCCGTTCCAATGTCTCCGTGTAGGAGTAGAACTATATCTTGCTAGTAAATTAACAAAAAATGCTATGTCAGGCCTTGTAGCATTAGCAAGATACATTAGTGCACCAATTGCACTGAGATAGGGTACTTCGGGACCAAGGAGTTCCTCATCCTCTTCTGGAGGTCGGAACGGATCCATATTCACTTCAAGTGACCGAACACCCATTGGTGTACTTAATGGGTGCGCTTTGTCCATGTAAAGGCATTTAAAGACCCTTTCTGTATAGGCAAATTGATGGATAAAGATCTCGTCTGCTAAATATTTAATCTTCAGACCAAGATAAATTTTGGATCTTTCATCTCAAATTCTTTCTTAAGATATTCAATTGCCTTTGGAGCTCTTCTGGAGTTCCAACAAGATTTATGTCATCAAAGTAAACATCAAGTGTAACAAATTCTGATGACATCTTCTTTATAAAAATACATGGACAAATAACATCATTTATGTAACTTTCTTTTAGCAAATATTCACTGAGGCGATTATAACACTTGCACCCAAATTGATTTCAACCGTACAAAGATCTTTATAATTTGATCGAGTACATTTCTCGAGACTTTGAACTATATGCTTCAGGCATTTTAAATCCTTCAGGGATCTTTATAGAGATTTAATCAAATGCGTCATATAGGTTATGACTCACATTTAAATGGCATGACATCTTCAGGTGTCTTGACTACTGGTTCGATCCTCACAATATTTCACAGTATTGTGCACTATATTGTATCAAATATATCATCGACGATCATTTTGTATCGGTTCCTAAGTGGCATAACTTGTCGAGATCTCATCACTTTCTTTATTTTCAGGTATCTCAACTTCTTCTGGAGTTTCATGAAATGTTATGTCATGGTCTCTTCTAGAGCTCATTTCCTCCTCATTATGATCATTTTTATCATTAGCTCCTTATCATTTTTCAATGATTGTTACCTTTGGAACCGATTGGTCTATCACGCTTCATGCATATAGTAAACTCTATCCTTCAGGGACGTTAAATCTTAATAGGAGCATTTGCAGCTGAAATATGATATTTGATTTTGGATCAGCAAATTCTTTTGGCATTTGACTTGAATTATCTTCTAAATGAGGATCATATTAATGATAATTCGATTCATATAGCATATTTTTTATCTGTTTATTCCATTCCCCAGATGTTAGTAAAACTAACATATATCCCCAATCTTCTTTGGGAAACATATCTTTGTGCATTGTGGTAGAGAAATTAATCATATACCACACATCAAAAGATAGTAAAATATTTAATTTCTGATCCTAAACCGATTATGAGGGGAAGACTTATCATATATTGTTGGTCTGATGCATACAAATGCTGCTATATGTAATTTAGAAAATCTTAGACTGTGACGACCCGAACCGTTGTCACGTGAGTTACCACCCCGTTTCCCCCATATTATGCTTCACTATGATTCAATATCAGTATTTGAATTGGTTGAATAGAATTGGATTGGTTTTAGTTGGAAATGAGACACTTAGTTTCTAAAAGGGGAGTTTGTTTTGGAAAGTCGACTGGAAGTTGACTATTTATTTAGAGGGATCGGATGGGAATTCTGATGATTCGGTTAGCTTCGGGGGATGATTTCTAACTTAGGAGCGCAATCGGAATTGAATTTGGAGGTCCGGTGTAGAATTAAGCTTGAATTGGCTAAGTTTGAATTTTGACGAATTCCGGTGGGTAGGTGAGATTTTGATACGAGGGTTGGAATGGAATTCTGAGAGTTGCACTAGCTCCGTTAGGTGATTTTCGATATGTCTGCAAATTTTTAGGTCATTCGGACATCGTTTGGTCGGGTTTTTGATTGAATGCGCATTTCGGAAGTTTTGATGAAAACTAGGCTTGAATCCGGTGTATTTATTGGTTTTAGCATTGTTTGACGTGTTTTGAGGATTGGAACATGTTTGAATAAGGTTATAGGATGTGTTGATGTTTTTGGTTGAGGTCCCGGGGGCCTCGGTGTGATTTCGGGTGGTTAAACGGGAATTTTGGAAGGATGTTGCAGGTTTGAACTTCTGCCTTTTGTTGTTTCCGCATCTGCGGAAAAGGAGCCACAGAAGTGGTTTTGCAGATGTGGTGGGATGGCCGCATAAGCGTTCAGGCGTGGACCAGGGCAATTCCGCATAAGCAGATTAGGGGGTCGCTTCAGCGGGTCCGCTTAAGCGGATAATACACCGCAGAAGCGGTCGATGGAGGACCGCAAAAGCGGATGCTGAGTTGCATAAGCGGTCCCATGAATTTTTAAGTGAGACCGCATAATCAGTCAATATGTCACATAAGCGGTACCGCAGGTGCGGTTGAATGACCGCAGAAGCGGAAACCGGGCCTGTGTTTAATGAACAGTGTTCGCGAATTTCAGAAGTTAAGAAAATATTTGGGACTTCGACTAGGGTTGTTCTTGGGCGATTTTGAGGAGAAATCGAAGGAGCTTTATCAGGTAAGAACTATTAGCCTCGGAATATGTTATTTTGGTGTAAAAAACATTGATTAATCTCTGAGTTTCAAGGATTTAAAGGTTAAAAATGGAGGTTAGGGCTTGAAAACTCAAGAGAGTTTAAATATGAGTTGGAGGGACAAACGAACTCCGATTTTTGTAAATTTGATATGTATAGACTCGTGGTGAGATGAGGAATCCAGTGATGTAAATATCGGAATTTTTCAAGAAGTGGGCCCGGGCTCGGGTTTTGCAACTTCGTGATTTTTAGTATTTTTTGAGTAATTTCGATTGGGTTATGTTTCTTTAGCATATAGTAATGTATTCGTTGTGGTTTTGACTAGATTCGATGCGCGAGGAGGTAGATTTAAGAGGAAAGGGCATTGCGGACTAGTCTACGGCCGACTTGAGGTGAGTAATAGATGTAGATGATGACCTGAGGGTTTGAAACCCCGGTATCTCAATTGTGACGCTGTATTGAGGCGAGACACGTAATATACGGTGAGTGCGAGGTCGTTTGTGGATGGGACTATGGCTTAGTCCGTCCGAGTGATGTATATACTTTGTTATTGACTAGAAATTTGGCTGGTAAACATCCTACTTGGATTGTTATGAACATATTTGGGATGTGTGCCAACTATTTGGATCCCTTATGGATTATTATCACTATTGCCATGAAATTGAGCATGTTTCCATGATATCAGTCCTGAGTTAAGTACTGTCTAGAAATTATTAGCAATCTTCTAAGGTTTTAAATTACTTAAACTATAATACCTGTTAAAAATGGAACTGAAAATGGTAAACTTGATTGTGCCTGTGTGGCTTGCATGCATATATAACTGGACTGATCGTGGACCGGGCTGCACGCCGCAGCGAATGCTACTATATCATTGCGCTTGGGCTGTAGGAGCCCCTCCGAAGTCTGAACCCCCACAGTGAGCGCGGGTACCCAATGGATCGGGTTGTACACCGCAGCGGTCATGTGCATTGAATTGTATTCATGCATTGATATCTATTTGTCTATTTGCCGTTGATTATTGTCGTTTCATCATTTAATGTGCTAAGTGGTTAGTTTCAGCTTTGCATTGTGGTATTTCGGGATTTCTTACTTTCAGTCATTATATATGTCTATTACCACTGAGTTGGAAGTACTCACTTTACTCCCTGCACCATGTGTGCAGATTTAGGTGTCCTAGAGACTTGGCTGAGCAGTCGCTGTCTTCCAGAGTTTTATCAGAGTTGTCGAGGTAGCTGCCTGACGTTCGCAAAACCCGACTTCTCCCTTTTATTCAGTTTTATTTCCACATTCCAGACTTATGTATTTTCGAATATTTGTTATTCTGTTGTTTATAGGCTCTAGACTCGTGACCCCAGATTCTGTTGGGAGTGTTTCGTCAGATATTTCAGTCTGTTCCATATTGTTTTTATTACAAACATCGGCTTATTATTTTTGAACTGTTAAATTCCTTTAAATTGTCGAGAATGAGTTATCAGGTTGGGTTCATGAGTGATAATTGGTCAGGTTTGCCTAGCTATATGGTTGGGCGCCATCACGACCGGGTTTGGGTCATGACATAGACCAACACATGAAGCTTTGTTCTCATAAACAATAGTTTAGCCATTAATATGAGGTATTCATTGCTAATCTAGCTTGTATATAAACCAGCATTATCAAGATGAACTGTCTTGATTTCATAATCTGAAAATTATGCTCTTAAGTGAGAAAAGCAATTTCAAATGCCAAACTGCAGGTTGACAATAAACATACATGTAACCATCTTATATATGCATCTATAAGTGGTTCACATGATAGGCGAATGGGCCCATATTCACCTTTTATATATTTCAGAATCGGGGGTCTTAGTCCAACTTTAGCTGGTATAATCAATTTATTATGAGAACAAGCAACACAGGAGAATTCTTTAATAATCTTCTAGTTCTTCAGTATATGCTTATCTAAATTCTCAAATAGCTCATTTAAAATGGCAAATGAAAACTTCAAGTTTATCATGGCATGTGTTATCTCTTAGTAAACTTCTGGTTTACTATGACATAAACTTTTGTATTAGTAAACTTCTGATTTACTGTGGCTACTTTTGTATTAGTAAACTTCTAGTTTACCGTGATACACAATGTAGTAGAAATCGAAGAATAAGGATGGCAACTTCTCATATACATATTATTTTACCCCCTATGATTGTGGAAACATGATTTTCAATCTTCCAATCATTTATAGTCTCAATATAATAGCCATTTATTTTAGTAAACTTCGGGTTTACTACAATATATGTTTTGACCATAATCATATAATATGAATGACATATTTGTAAATAAGCTCTTTGAGAGCCTTCAATTATTATCCACAATCTAATATTAGTGTCACGTGTCTTCTAGGCAAACAGTTAGCTCTTCAGGAGTTGTTGATACATTTTGTATTATTAAATATTGCTCAGACACTTCTGGTATCATAAGAGAAAATCACAATCAAATAAACAATTATTTAAGCACAAGAAAACTCCTCTTCATAATATTTTCCTACTTCAGGAGGTAATTTCAATTGTATTACTTCTTCAGGAGCAAATTTAAAATACGAAATATTGAGTATATATTCTCTCAATTATATTACGTCTTCTGGAGGTGAATCATAATATATTTGCATCAAGAGCGCGTTCATATTTACTAGATTTATTAATATTGTCACATTCACTTAAGGGAATGGATTATTATTATCAAAAGTTCTAATCCTTTAGGAAAATCGAAAATAATTATCTGAATGCGCATTAATCACATCAAATTGTGATGCCTCAACCTCTTTTAAAATATTTACTACTTTAGGAGCAAATCGAGGCGTGCATTTAATATAGAGAATATTTATGTAGCTTATCTTCAATTGTAACCATAGAAAGCCTAAATTATCACTTCTGGTGATCATAAGCATATACCACTTCTGGTGGTTAACAAAATATAATGTGATATATGAAATATAACCACTTCTGGAGTTGTATATTTCTTGCAAACTCTGCTAGAGTTTAAGTTGATCTAATAATGTTATCCATATTCTTCAAAATGACATAAAAAATATATTATAGTAAACATCATTATCAAAACATAACTTTTATTTATGTATAACAAACAACAAAAATTAAAATATTTACATTTCTACAGATTCACCACTGATTACATGACTTATTTCTCCTTCTGGGAGTGTAAAATAATCAGCTACATCCAAATGCATGAAGTCTAAATTATCTTCAGAAATAAAATTTGCTTCAGCATTTTTCTCCGTCTTCTTCAGGGAGCCTTGATAAAGCTCAACCAGGTGCTTTGGTGTACGATAGGTACGTGACCAGTGCCTTTTTCCTCCACATCTATAGCATGCACTTTCTGCATTTGGTGCTTGCACCGCTTCATGCTTTTGTTCCTTCCTTTTCCACTGCTGGTGGCGAGGAGGGTTCTTTGGTGCATTATTAGTACCATAATTAGAGTTTCTTCCCCAACCACGACTGGGGCCACGACCTCTTCCACGTCTAGCTTGGTGGAAGTTCGTCTTATTCACTTCAGGAAATGGACAAGAACCAGTAGGTCGGCTTTCATGGTTTTTCATTAATAGCCCATTATGCTGCTCGGCTACAAAAAGATGTAAGATAAGTTCAGAATACTTTTTAAATCCCATCTCTCGATATTGCTGCTGCAGGAACATATTCGAGGCATGAAAAGTGGTGAAAGTTTTCTCCAACATATCATGATCAGTCATATTATCACCACATAATTTTAATTGGGAAATAATTCTGAACATAGCAGAATTATACTCACTGATAGATTTAAAATCTTGTAGCCTTAGATGAGTCCAATCATAACGTGCCTGTGGAAGAACGACCATCTTCAGGTGGTCATATCTATCTTTCAAATTATTCCACAGTATGACTGGATCTTTAACAGTAAGATATTCCATTTTCAGGCCCTCATCAAGGTGATGGCGTAGGAATATCATTGCTTTGGCACGGTCTTGGTTTGATGCCTGATTTTTATCCTTGATGGTGTCTGCCAGACCCATCGCATCAAGATGAATTTCAGCATCAAGCACCCAAGACATGTAGCTTTTGCCCGATATATCCAGGGCAACAAATTCAAGTTTAGAAAGATTTGAAATTATATAGAAAAAGAAAGTTCGTACCTCAGATACTTTCAAAGTATTTTCTCGAGATGACAGAGTCTCGTGCTGATAACGTGTTATGAAATAAAAACTGTAAAGTAAAGGCAAGTATAGAAAGAAACTGATATATTATTCGAATTCAAACTGATGTACATAATAAACTGAAAACTCTTCTATTTACAGAAGAAAGGAAGCTGCTGTGTAAGCTGCTATTGCAAGCTGTTGTGTAAGCTGCTACTGCAACCTCCTGTGTAAGCTACTACAAGCTGCTGTGTAAGCTGCTACTACAAGCTGTTGTGTAAGTTGCTACTATATCCGATATGGATAATCTTATACTAAGAGTAATGTTTATCTATAACAGAGCACTGAAAGGATAAGCTCATTATACCCCGTATGGATAATCTTCTACCGGGGGTAGTGTTTATCCATAAAGGAGTATTGAAAGGATAAGCTTATTATACTCGGTATGGATAATCCTCTACCGGGGGTAATGTTTATCCATAACCGGATACTGAAAGGATAAACTTATTATACCCGGTATGGATAATCTTCTACGGGGGGTAATGTTTATCCATAACCGGGTACCGAAGTGATAAACGTCTTCAGGAGGCTTATTTCTAGTAGAGTACTAAATAGATAAACATATTTACGGCGGAGTCTCATATGGATAAGCTTCTTCAGGAAGCTTATTTACAATGAAGTACTAAATGAACATCCATAACATAATATATTTATAACAAAACTTAGTATTTTATAAGAGTTTTAAAATGATTTTCTTGTTATAAATATATTATATTATGGATACTCATTTAGTACTCCGTTGTAAATATGCTTCCTGAAGAAGCTTATCCATATGAGACTCCGCCGTAAATATGTTTATCTATTTAGTACTCTATTGGAAATAAGCCTCCTGAAGAAGCTTATCACTTCGGTACCCGATTATGGATAAACATTACTCCCGGTAATTATCCATATCGGGTATAATAAGTTTATCCTTTCAGTATCCGGTTATGGATAAACATTACCCCCGATAGAAGATTATCCATATCGGGTATAATAAGCTTATCCTTTCGATACTCCGTTATGGATAAACACTACCCCGGCAGAAGATTATCCATACCGGGTATAATGAGCTTATCCTTTCAGTACTCCGTTATGGATAAACATTACTCTTAGTATAAGATTATCCATATCTGGTATAGTAGCAGCTTACACAACAGCTTGAAGTAGCTTACACAGCAGATTGTAGTAGCAGCTTACACAGTAGATTGCAGTAGCAACTTACACAGCAACTTCCTTTCTTCTATAAATAGAAGAGTTTCCAGTTCACTATGTATATCAGTTTGAATTCGAATAATATATCAGTTTCTCTCCATACCTGTCTTTACATTACAGTCTTTATTTTTTAACACGTTATCAGCACGAGACTTTGCCATCTCGAGCAAATACTTTGAAAGTATCTGAGGTTTTCTTTTTCTATATAATGTCAAATCTTTCTAAACTTGAATTTGTAACGCTGGATATATCGGGCAAAAGCTACATGTCTTGGGTGCTTGATGCTAAAATTCATCTCGATGCGATGGGTCTGGCAGATACCATCAAGGATAAAAATCAGGCATCAAACCAAGACCGTGCCAAAGCAATGATATTCCTACGACATCACCTTGACGAGGGCCTGAAAATGGAATATCTTATTGTTAAAGATCCAATCATATTGTGGAATAATTTAAAAGATAGATATGACCACCTGAAGATGGTCGTTCTTCCACAGGCACGTTATGATTGGACTCATCTAAGGCTACAAGATTTTAAATCTATCAGTGAGTATAATTCTGCTATGTTCAGAATTATTTCCCAATTAAAATTATGTGGTGATAATATGACTGATCATGATATGTTGGAGAAAACTTTCACCACTTTTCATGCCTTGAATATGCTCTTGCAGCAGCAATATCGAGAGATGGGATTTAAAAAGTATTCTGAACTTATCTCACATCTTCTTATAGCTGAGCAACATAATGGGCTATTAATGAAAAACCATGAAAGCCGACCTACTGGTTCTTGTCCATTCCCTGAAGTGAATGAGACGAACTTCCACCAAGCTAGACGTGGAAGAGGTCGTGGCCCCAGTCGTGGTCATGGCCGTGGTCGGGGAAGAAACTCTAATCATGGTAATAATAATGTACCAAAGAAGCCTCCTCGCCACCAGCAGTAGAAAAGAAAGGAACAAAATCATGAAGCAGTAAAAGCACCAAATGTAGAAAGTGCATGCTATAGATGTGGAGGAAAAGGGCACTGGTCATGTACTTGTCGTACGCCAAAGCACATTGTTGAGCTTTATCAAGACTCCCTGAAAAAGATAGAGAAAAATATTGAAGCAAATTTTATTTTTGAAGATAATTTAGACTTCATGCATTTGGATGTAGCTGATTACTTTGCACTCCCAGAAGGAGAAACAAGTCATGTAATCGGTGGTAAATCTGTGGAAATGTAAATATTTTAATTTTTGTTGTTTGTTATACATTAATAAAAATTATGCTTTGATAATGATGTTTACTATAATATATTTTATTTATGAATATGGATAACATTATTAGATCAACTTAAACTCTAGCAGAGTTTGCAAGTAATATACAACTACCAGAAGTGGTTATATTTCATATATCACATTGTAACTATATTTTGTTAACCACCAGAAGTGGTATATGCCTATGATCACCAGAAGTGATAATTTAGGCTTTCTATGGTTACAATTGAACATAAGCTACATAAATATTGTCTATATTAAATACATGCCTCGATTTGTGTCACGACCCAAAGCCCACCTGGTCGTGATGGCGCCTCTCGCGAATACGAGGCCAGCCAACAAAACATTTAACCCCTCAAATACCTGACAGTTATTAATCATAAATAAGCTTAAAGCAGGAATATCGTAGCCAGCAATACGAACATAACCGCGATAACATGAAAGCCAACCCAAATCTAGCCCGCAATCGGGGTATCACAAGTCATGAGCCACTACAGAGTTCATCAACTACTACAAAACTGTATCTAAGAACATAGTCCGAGATAGATGAAATGCAAGAAAAAGATAAGGAAGAAACGGGGTTGTGATGCTGACAGCTACCTCGTCTCTCCGGGTCCGCCTTGTCTGGATGGAAATCAGCGCTCAGGAACAAACTCTGCTATACCTGTATCTGCACACACGGTGCAGGGAGTAATGTGAGTACTCCGACCCAGTAAGTAATAATAATAAATAATATCTGAGAGCATAGAAATCCCACAAAGGCACAATTTATGCTATCTCAAGCAGTAAAATCAGAAAAATAGTAGAAACCAGTGAAATATAGTAAGAAAACTCGTTGAAAAACAGTTAAAACAATTATTCTCAATCAATACGGGATACTCAGGAACCTGCCCCTCGGGCACCATATCAAACTCTCATTGTAGTGCCAGCCCCGCGGGCTCCGTATCAATCACCCCGTACAACATCAGTGCCTCTGGCTCACTCTCACTCATATGGGTACCCGCGCTCACTGTGGGTGTGCAGACTCCGGAGGGGCTCCTTCATCCCAAGCGCTATCAATAAGGCTTGAAAGCCCGAACAATACCAATGCGAGGCCTGAAAGCTTGCTCATAACACACTCAAGGCCTAAAAGCCTCCTCACATAACACTCGAGGCCTGTAAGCCTCCTCACCAATCACTCGAGTCCTGAAAGCGTTCTCTCCAATCACTCTAGGCCTGGAAGCCTCCTCACCAATCACTCGAGGCCTGAAAGCCTCCTCACCAATCACTCAAGGCCTGAAAGCCTCCTCACCAATCACTCGTCATGCCCTCACATATGGCCCTCGACCCGTATCAGTCCAAAATAGTCAAAAGCCTCTCGGGCATCAGTAAAACAATAATACTGAGTTCAAATAATATTTCAAATAGTGAGGGAAAATAGTGATGATAGTTCATAAAGAGTTCAAATGGTCGTCAATAAGCCCCAAATATGGAAACAAACCCAAATCATAGTGAAAAACAACAAGTCATAGCTAGTACGCGGCAAAAATATCATCCGGACTGGACCAAGTTAGAGTACCCAATAGTAAATGACTCTGCATTGGTCATTGAACGCGTGTCTCATCTCAACACAGCACCAAGTTGTGCAAATCCGGGGCCTCCAGCCCTCAGGACATCATTTAAAGTCATTACTCACCTCTAGCCGACCAAAGGTCTAGCTCGCTAAGACTTTTCTCCTCGAATCAACATCCTCGCGCGTCGAATCTGACCAAAACTACAAGAATGTGTTACAATAAGCTAAAGGAACATAACCCAATTGAAAATACTCGAACAACATCGAAAATCATGAAGTTGGCAAAACCCGAGTCCCGGGACCACTTCTCAAAAAATTATAAAATTAACATCACCGACTTCCTTATCTCGCCACGAGTTCATACATACCAAATTCACAAAAATCGGAGTCCATTTGACCCCTCAAATCACTAGTTTTAAACTCTTTCAAATTTCAAGCCCTAACCTCCATTTTTAACCTTAATCCCCTTGGATTTTCGGTGTTAATCCATGTTTTTACACCATAATAATGTAATCTAAGACCAAGAATCCATACCTGAAGAAAACCCTCGAAACCCCCTTCAAAATCGTCCAAAAATCGCCTAAGTCTGAAACCCCAAATGTTTTCTCCTCCAAAAATTCGTGAAGGGGACTTAATATTGTTCTGCCCAGTCATTTTCGCTTATGCGGTCCATGCACCGCACCTGCGGCTTCCGCTTTTGCGGTCAAAACACCGCTTATGCGGTTCAACTTAAAAATTCCACGCCCACTTCTGCGATCGAAATTCGCTTATGCGGTATCCGCTTTTGCGGAAAGACTTCCGCTTCTGCGGAATATACCAGCCCCCCTCAAGGACTGCTTTTGGGACCCCATAGCCGCATCTGCAGAATCGCTCCTGCGGCTCCTTTTTCGCAGATGCGGAAATACCAGAAGCTAGAAGATCAGACCTGTTGCATGCTTCCAAAATTCCTGTTTAACCATCCGAAATCACCCCGAGGCCCCCGGGACCTCAACCAAAAGCACCAACACATCCTAAAACCTTATCAGATTTGTTCCAATCCCCAAAAGGCGTCAAACAACGCTAAAACCATTAAATCACATCGAATTCAAGCCTAAGTTTCTCCAAAACTTCCGCAATACGCATTCAATCAAAAACTCGGCCAAACGATGTCCAAATGACCTGAAAATTTACAGACATACTCAAAATCACCTAACGAAGCTACTTCAACTCTTGGAATTCCATTTCGGCCCTCGGATCAAAATCCCACCTATCAACCGGAATTCGCCAAAATTCAACTTCGCCAATTCAAGCCTAATTCTACATCGGGCCCCTAAATTCAATTCTGATCGCACTCCTAAGTCACAAATCATCTCGCAAGCTAACCAAACCACCAGAACTCACATACGATCCCTATAACTATATAGTCAACTTTCAGTTGACTTTTCCAAAACAAGCTTCCTTCTAAGAGGCTAAGTGCCTCATTTCCAACTAAAATCAATCCAACTCTACCCGATCAACTCAAATACTGATATTAAATCATAGAAAAATATAATATGGGAGAAATGGGGTGGTAACTCATGTGACGACGGGCCGAGTCGTCACAATTTGCTCCTGAAGTAGTAAATATTTTAAAAGAGGTTGAGGCATCACAATTTGATGTGATTAATGCGCATTCAGATAATTATGTTCGATTTTCCTGAAGGATTAGAACTTTTGATAATAATAATCCATTCCCTGAAGTGAATGTGACAGTATTAATAAATCTGGTAAATATGAACGCGCTCTTGATGCAAATATATTACAATTCACCTACAGAAGAGGTAATATAATTGAGAGAATATATACTTAATATTTCGTATTTTAAATTTGCTCCTGAAGAAGTAATACAATTGAAATTGCCTCCTGAAGTAGGAAAATATTATGAAGAGGAGTTTTCTTGTGCTTAAATAATTGTTTATTTGATTATGATTTTCTCTTATGATACCAGAAGTGTCTGAGCAATATCTGATAGTACAAAATGTATCAACAACTCTCGAAGAGCTAACTGTTTGCCTAGAAGACCATGACACCAGTAGTGTCCGATAAATATTAGATTATGGATAATAATTGAAGGCTCTTGAAGAGCTTATTTACAAATATGTCATTCATATTATATGATTATGGTCAAAACATATGTTGTAGTAAACCCGAAGTTTACTAAAATAAATGGCTATCATATTGAGAATATAAATGATTGGAAGATTGAAAATCATGTTTCCACAATCATAGGGGGTAAAATAATATGTATATGAGAAGTTACCCGCCTTATTCTTCGTTTTGTACTACATCATGTATCATAATAAACCAGAAGTTTACTAATACAAAAGTAGCCACAGTAAATTAGAAGTTTACTAATGCAAAAGTTTATGTCATAGTAAACCAGAAGTTTACTAAGAGATAGCACATGCCATGATAAACTTGAAGTTTTCATTTGCCATTTTTAAATGAGCTATTTGAGAATTTAGATAAGCATATACTGAAGAACTAGAAGATTCTTCAAGAATTCTCCTGTGTTGCTTGTTCTCATAATAAATTGATTATACCAGCTAAAGTTGAGACTAAGACCCCTGATTCTAAAATATATAAAAGATGAATATGGGCCTATTCACCTATCATGTGAACCACTTATAGATGCATATATAAGACGGTTACATGTATGTTTTTTGTCAACCTGCAGTTTGGCATTTGAAATTGCTTTTCTCATTTAAGAGCATAATTTTCAGATTATGAAATCAAGACAGTTCATCTTGATAATGCTGGTTTATATACAAGCTAGTTTAGCAATGAATACCTCCTATTAATGGCTAAACTATTGTTTATGAGAACAAAGCTCCATGTGTTGGTCTAAGATTTACTAAATTGCATATAGCAGCACTTGTATGCATCAGACCAACAATATATGATAAGTCCTCCCCTAATAATTGGTTTAGGATCAGAAATCAAATATTTTACTATCTTTTGATGTGTGGTATATGATTAATTTCTCTACCACAATGCACAAAGATATGTTTCCCAAAGAAGATTGGGGATATATGTTAGCTTTTCTAACATCTGGGGAATGGAATAAACAGCTGAAAAATATGCTATATGAATCGAATTATCATTAATATGATCCTCACTTAGAAGATAATTCAAGTCAAATGCCAGAAGCGTTTGCTGATCCAAAATCAAATATCATATTTCAGCTGCAAATGCTCCTATTAAAATTTAAAGTCCCTGAAGGATAGATTTTACTGTACGCGTGAAGCGTGGTAGACCAATCGGTTCCAAAGGTAACAATCCTTGAAAAATAATAAGGAGCTAATAATCAAAATGATCATAATGAGGAGGAAATGAGCTCTAGAAGAGCCCACGACATAACATTTCATGAAACTCCAGAAGAAGTTGGGGTACCTGAAAATAAAGAAAGTGATGAGATTTCAATAAGTTATGCCGCTTTGGAACCGATACAAAATGACCGTCGACGATATATTTGATACAATATAGTGCACAATACTGTAAAATATTGTGAGGAT
>MU748830.1:0-17470 GCA_026770625.1 Nicotiana glauca
TGTTCTTGCAAAAATGGCCTTCCGGCGTCCTTTTAAGGGACATTCGGCTTATTTTAAACAAGAATAGCGTCACCCGACTTATTTATAATAAAATTAAAATTTTGACATTTTTCGGCTATTTTTGCAAAAGGTGTGGTTGGACCCGTCAAGGGTTGCCTACGTATCTCACAAGTGGTGAGAATCAAACCAGAGTAGTTCGGGCCGATTGGCCAAAATCAAGACTATTTTTTACCACAATTTACTTTCTATTTTTTTCAAATATTTTCTATTTTTATATTTTTTTATCAATTTTTTAAAAATCCGGCAGCATTTCAGTACTATTTGGGCATTGGGTTTTTCACAATAAATGGTTATCATCCCTTAGTCCTAAAATTGCTATTTTTCACAAATTTTCACTCAAGGTATACAAACCGGTCAACATGCGGAGCCGAGCAAATGAATGCAAGTAGCACGTAATATGCATTAGGATAGTCATTTCAATTCGGGTCACCTGTCCTAAACGGACCCAACCCCTGTGTTGAGTCCCCTAAGTCAAAATGCACGTGATGCAAATAAGCGTCCTACTAGGGATCCGGCATGAGTTTATTGTTCTTCTAGGTTTAAACCTAGGTTTATTGGTCTAGACCTAGCTTACCCGAGCAGACAACTCGGGCCGAGGGGGAGGCAGCATACTGGGGATACAGAAGCTCGCCCGGCTTCGCAACTTATCCAAAACTCGTTCTAAATTAGGAAAAAGACTCTAACAGAAGAGAAGCTACACGAAGTGCACCCTTCTCCATGATGTAGAAGACTCAGAAAGAGAGANGAGCTCGAATTCTTGAACCCTGAACCGAAGTTCTGGGTTCTTTTCCCCAGCAGAGTCGCCAGACTATACCCCGTGAAAGGATATAATAAAAGGAGTTTTTCCAATTTAAGGACAACCGAAATGGGATTCATTTTGTTAAAGATTCAGAGTCGCCACTTGGGAGATTTATGGTGTCCCAAGTCACCTGTTTGAATCCCGAATCGAGGAAAGGGTTTGACTCTGTTTAACAGTCGCGAACCAGAAATCTGGGTAAGGAATTCTGTTAACCCGGGAGAAGGGGTTAGGCACTCCCGAGTTTAGTGGTTCTAGCACGGTCGCTCAACTGCTACATTTGGCTAAATTTTGATTTTTATACATGTTATCCTACAATGCAATTTTAAAGTTATTTACCGATTTTGTCGATTATTCTTTATTTAAGAAAATGAATGTCGTTTAAGAACATATTTTCGGATCACGTCACATGAAATGCACCCGGATCCTCGACATATTCTTATGCAACGTTTTCGGATTTGGATTTGGGTGGCATGAAATGCACAACCGTATTAGGAAGGAAAGATTATTAAGAATCGCGCCTAAAGCGACTAACGTGTTGTTATCTTTTGGGAAAGGCCGTGAAATTTGCTAAACGGCCTCTCCCGAATACTAAGTATTTTTGAATTAAGTGTTTAATGAGGGCCCCGCAACTATGTATTTGATTTGGCGAGGCTCGTCTCATTTATTATTAAAGGCCAAACTAACAATCTAAAATTCTCTATTTATTTGTCTCTAATGGCCAATTAATTCATGAATATAAATTTGAATCTCGAATTCAAGTCCGAATTCAAACAATAGGATAAAATCTTTTAGCTTGAACCCGCTACCTAACTCAAGACCCAATTTCATATTTATGGATTAATTTCCCATGTTCCTAATTTTTTTTTTTTGTATTATTATGTGTGAACTCTAATTCCTATTTAAACTTGAGCAACACTTTTGGGCCTCAAGCTTGGCCCAAGTAATAATATATTCTGGACCTGATGATAGGCCCAATAAATCTCCTGAAACCTCTTGTTTAGTAATTAACTACGAATGGGATACTATCCAGGCGGTGGCCCTTTTCGTTTCTATATAGTCCACTGCAGAGGCCCAATGTTAACCAATATAGGACTGTCGGCAAAAACCCTGGATCAAGGCCCATTGAGAACGAAATGACATTACTTAACCATTAGTTAAAGAGTTACGTATATTCTATCAATGTTTAATTCTGTTTCAAACTTTCATTTTATATTCAACAGAGAACTTTTATACTTTCAAATTATAATAATAAATCACGAATGAACTAATTAACGCATGCATTTAACTTCAAGTGTTGACGGAAATGAATTCACATAAATGAGAATCACTTAAGTCCTTCTGATGTTATATTCTATTCAAATTTATCTTCATTATATGAAATTGTACATATATAACAACATCTAATTCATACAACATTAAACTACACTAAATTTCAGTCTTCATAATTTTTTGTAAATTTCAAACAATCTGTGAGTAACAATCTATTGAAACAATCTACTTAACAGTTTATCATAACTCTAGATCACAAATAATATTCATTAGCAGTCCAGATCACATGATTTCTAACAAAACATAATTTAAAAAAAAAATTCAAACTAAGTATACGAGAGACATAAGAGCTGAAACAAAATCCAAGTGCATTTATTCCATGTTTGAACTCGAAATTACAGGAGTATTTGCAGTATATACCTGGAAGAGAAGGAAAATATGTGAGAATAAGAGGAGGAAATCAGCAGCAATTATACATCAACAGCAACAAGGACAATGAAATCCAATACAGTCTCAAAATGTCCAGAATTAAACCACAACACTAAATTGAAATCCGAAACAAGCTTCGATTAAACCAATTGTACTTTCACAACATTTCAACTGATAGATTATGAGAAGATCAACACACAACTTTCAAATTTAAACCAAATGATCAATGTAACAGTGATATTTGGGATTTTCTACTAATTCTAATGTTTTTGAGTTTTGGAAGAGTTGAATTTTTTCGAATTGGGATCTAGGAGGGCAGAGATTGTTTTGAGGGAAATTTTTCAGATTCTCCAACTTTTTTTTTTCAAAAAACAAGGCACATTAGTGCCTATTTATAGAAAAATTCTAGGGTGCCAATTCTAATTTTTATTTTGCTAATTAGTCCCTATTTTGTTTCTTTTTAAACCCTCTATTTTCTGACTTGTATTATAAGTTACTACATCTATCTATTGAAAACTATACTAATGCCCCAATCTAGAAGATTCTATCCTATTATAATTCCTATATTGCCCTCACTTCAATTCAGAATTTACTAAAACTACCCCTTTTTATGCCCATATTACCCCTGAAATTGTGTTATAACTACTATTAACCCATTTCACATACCCAAAATACCCCCTTTTACTTTTATAATTACTGTTTTCCCTTACACCCTAACTGCCGGATTTTAATCATCAACTATTCCATTACTCAGCTCTATCCAATTTTATAATCTTAATTATCAGAATTAGCACTAATATTAGAAATTAATAGAGATGAACAATTAATCACACTGCCAATGAAAAAAAATTTAATTAATTGCTAATTACCCCTAAATTAATATCTAACAATTCGACTTACTAAAAGTAATCAAAATAATTAATTTTTCATGACAGAATTATTAAAACCTAACAGTATCAAATTTAGAACTTAAGCCTAAAAGTACTATTAACCGAAATTAAGTAAACCCTAATTAAAATAATAACAAACATCAACAGAAATCAATTAACACAATAAACAAAACAAGAAAACAAACACATGCAGAAATAAACGAAAATTAAACAAAAATAAAAGAAAAGGATTTGAAGAAACTTATCTAGGTTTTTTTTAGCGGACTTTTAATCATCTTGTTCCAACCACGCCTGAGCCACAAATTTGCTTGAATCCTTTAGGATTCATGATCCGTAACATCCCTAATGGCGTGTTTTCCAAAAGAAAACACCTATTAGGGGTGTTACGGTCAATGAATCCCCAAAGATTAGACTGGGGTTCTTGACCGGAAAATCTTGAAACTAAAATTTGAGGAGTTCTGGTGAGATTTAAGGAATATGGCTTGGGTATTTGGGATGATAAGGTTAATGCGAGTCTACGGTGTAAATTCGGGTTTATTTGGGGTAAGTGTCATTCGCCGGCGGTAGGGTTCCGGCGAGACAAATTTTGATATTCGAGGAAATCGGTTGATATTTGAAGGAAAACAAATACAAGGGTGGGAAGAGGGGTTCATGGTGGACATGTGGTGTAATTTTGGTAAGGTTTGGCGTAGGGTGTGTTTCCCGTCGGCGAGGGTTCCGGCGGGGTCGGCGGCTAGGAGAAGGGGGAAGATGAAGGGTGATATACTGAAGAAATGATTTTAGGGTTAGTGTATCTCAGGGTTATTTTATTTAAACTTTTGTATTAAATGAGAACTGTCAGATGAGAAAATGTAGACGGCCCAGATTCATTGGACACTTAAACGGTGTCGTTTGATTTAGTGACAAGGCTGGTGACCGTTGGTCTGGGGAGATCAAAGGCTAGGATTTAACGACGCCAAACGACGTCATTTTGATTATTTGGGGACTGACCGGGTTTGGCATGGGTTGGGCTGACTTGGTATGGGTGACATTGGCCTGGGCGGGTGTGTTCTGTTTGGGCTAACAAATTACCATTATAATGAGCCCAAAACGATCAGCCCCTTTTTTTCTTGTTTTCTTTTATTCAATTTCATTTTTGTATTTTGTATTATTATTATTATTTTTTTTTACTTTATATTGTATTTTTCTGAATTTGTAAAAATTAAAACACAACCCTAATTAAACTATTTAATCCTAATTAAACTATTTAAATCCTAAAGATCAATTGTCAATTAAAATTGCTTAAGCTACTTTGTAATTCTTTTTTAAATGAATTAATACCTACTTAATACCAAATTGAAATTAAATTCCTAATGCAAATGGCTATTTTTATATTTTTTTAATATGAATTATTATGCAACCAATTAACACAAAAATGCAACAACTATCAGCAAAAATTGTAAAAATAAAGAAAAATTATTTTGTTTGAATTTTTAGGAATAATTTGCTTAGGAAAAAAATCACGTGCTCACACTTGCGATGCTTCGGTAAACTCCTGGATGTGAGGTCTTTTAGCTGGTCTCTCATGCTCATATTCTCTCCTATACCAAGCAAGGTATCCCGGCGACATTTCGCCTTTGGCCCGATCCTGCACGCAAGTATCTGCTTTTAAGTATTGGCATTCATTCCAGATCTGGCGGACTCTTGCTTCAGGAAACTGTCCATCAGGGTTGATCTCAACTACCTGAGCACTAAGGTCGCCGTCTTTCGGCACTATCTGGCACCTTCCGAGCTGCCTTAAAACCCGATACAGGGCATAAGGCTGAATGCTCTTGAGACCCATTAGGAGGAAGTGCGGCCTTGCTGCTGGCATATATATGATTTCATCAACATACAACCATCCAAGCGTCCACTCTATTTGACTAGCGGTGAGGGACCGGAAATACGTCATCCAACCCGTGAATCCTTCAGGCAGATGGACCCCTTTAATCCTCGTATAAAACTCTTCTACGCATGTTTTCTCTGAAGACCCATAACTCAAGAACTGAGGACGATGGCACAGATGCTCGATCATCCACATTTGCAGAAGTATATTGCACCCCTCGAAGAAATTTCCCCCAGCTTTGCAGGTTGTAAGAGCGCGGAAGATTTCGGCCAATATCATAGGTGCGAGAGTGCTTTTGGCTTGAGTCATTAGAGTACTGACGACCCCGACTATGTTTATGTCAATGTTTCCGTCTTTCCTTGGAAATACCACAAGCCCCAGAAAAACCACCATGAAAGCAACACGCTTATGCTCCTCCCATTTTTGGCGGTTTCCATTACTACATATCTTGCTTTCCGGGTTATTTAACCCCCCGATGTGGCCATATCTATGGTATATGAAGTGTGGGGTGCAAAAGCCATTTGCCAGATCTGCATTGTGAACCATCCTACATATCTTCAGAGAGTCTAAAAATCTGTGCACGACTACAGTTCTCAGGGCCACTAAGTTTTTGTCTTTTAAAAGAACCTCATCTTTCCTGATGTACCCAGTCATTTCCTCTAGTGTTGGGGTAAGCTCGAAGTTTGAGAAATGGAGCACATTGTGTGATGAGTCCCAACATGTGACCAAAGCTCTAATGATGTCCCCTCGAGGCACAATTTCTAATAAACCAGTAAGCTCTTTCAAATATTTATTGACCTCGCCCTGTTCTTCTTTGCCCAAATTGTTCCACCATAGACGCAACTCCAACGGAATTTTATTCATGATTGAGAAAGGTTCATTTATAGTCGTGCTCATCCTGCACATTTATTAAGGTGATTTAATCACTTATTTTGTCCTAAAAGCAAAAATGACGCTATTCTTTTTATTCAAATTTCTAATTTCAAACAAACCCGGTTTTACAAATACGGCCTTTCAGCACTTCAGGTGAGGATTTCAAGGCTATGCCCGCAAACCGTTTTAAAATGACTCAAGGTGGCTGTTCCGGCAAAAATAGCCTTTCGCCGCCCTTTTGGGACATTCGGCTTATTTTTCAACAGGAACGGCGTCACCCGACTTATTTATGACAAAATAAAAATTTTTGGCTATTTTTTTTTTTAAAAAGGGATGGTTGGACCCGTCGAGGGTTGCCTACGTATCTCACACCCGGTGAGAATCAAACCTGCGTAGTTCGAGCAGATTTGCCAAAATCAAAACTATTTTGAGCAACAGTTTTCTTTTTATTTTTCAAATATTTTTCTTTTTCTTCGTTTCCATTTTTCAAAAAATCCAGCAGCATTTCGGTACTATTTTGGTATTGGGTTTTTTCAAACAAATGATTGCCCTCACTTGGTCCTAACACTGCTATTTTTCACAATTTTCACTCATTATATACAAGCCAGTCAACATGCAAAGTCGAGCAAATAAATGCGCAAGTAGCACGTAAGATGCATTAGAATGGTCATTTCAATTCAGGTCACATGTCCTAGACGGACCCAACCCCTGTGTTGAGTCCCCTAAGTCAAATGCACATGATGCAAACAAGTGTTCCTACTAGGGATCCGGCATTGAGTCAAGTTATTCTAGGTTCAAAACCTGGGTATGTGTTCTAGACTGTGTACCCGAGCGGACAACTTGAGTCGAGGAGGGGGCTACATACCCGGGACCCGCGGGATCGTCCGGCTTAGTAACTTGTCTGACCTCTTTCTTATTTCAAGGTATGACACTAACAGAATAGGGAGTATCGACCAGTAAGCACATACCCGGAGGTGAGAAGAGAAGGGTTTCGGCACAGTTTATATATGCAGTTCAAATAATATCAAAGCGGTAAAGCATTAGCACATTTAGCTGGCAAACATTTAGGAAATCAGATAAAGCCAAACATAACAATTATTCTAATCTCGAATTCTTAAACCCTGAGCCAAAGTTCTGGGTTTGAATCCGCAGCAGAGTCGCCAGGGCTATCACACCTCCTTTTTACCTACACCTGCAAGGGCGCAAAGGAGTTTTTCCACTTAAAGGACAATCAGAATGAGATTTATTATTAAACTTCAGAGTCGCCACTTGGGAGATTAATGGTGTCCCAAGTCACCGGTTGAATCCTGAACCGAGGAAATTATGACTCTGTTAACAATCCGCGAATCAGAAATCCAAGTAAGGAATTCTGTTAACCCGGGAGAAGGTGTTAGGCATTCCCGGATTCCGTGGTTCTAGCACGGTCGCTCAACTATTGTATTTGCTTTTATCTGATTTCAAAACATGTTCTAACTTATGTGCCCTTTATTAGTAACCCGCTTTTATTTGTGTTTTAATAAGAATTGCAACGTCGTGAAAATGCGTCTCGAACCGCATCGCACCAGTGCACCCGTGGTTGTCAACATATTTCGACTCCGTTGAGATTTGGATTTGGGTCACATAAATGTGCACCCGAGTTTAGGAATGTAATGTTATTTAAATACGTGCCTAAAGAGACTAACGCACTATTACCTTTAGGGAGGTCCGTGAAATTCGCTAGATGGCCCGTCTCGGAATCTAAGTATTTTTATAATATTTATTGAGGGCCCCGCAATTTCTGCATTATATTTGGCGATGCTCGTCTCATATTTTTATTTAAAGGTCCGACCTAAAGTAAACTATGATTTTTATATTTATTTTATCTAGTAACACAAGAAGGAATACTACATAATTTGTTTAAAGGACCGAAACCAACTGGCCCAAGTCCAAATGTGAAAAGGAATAACACTGGACCCGGGCCTGCGTGACAGGTGGGTTGAGGCCCAAACGGGAATGTTCACTTGAAGACATACATGAGCCAACTTTCGCAAGGGATCTGAGTTCGAATCCCCAACGTGTGCAGAAGAACAACCCAGGCGGCTTGTTTTGCTCACTCCCCAATTAACTGACTACTCTGCACACATATGGACTTAATGATTTGTACACAAGTAAACCTTCTGACTTTAACCTGGACCCCACTCGATATGCCTAAAATATTCAGCTACCATAATAGACGTGAATTGAAGTATTCAAATTCCTTTTTTAATTACAGATCAAAACAAAATCACCTACTTAAAAGCTATTCTATCATTGAATCACTTTCCAGCAAGTCCACGAAACATGTGATGGGAATCAAATGATGCTGAACCTAAACTATTTTACCAACTCCACATGAACTTAATTACCACTCGAACTCAAAAATTTACACACATTCGAGGCAAAATGATTATCAATCTATATAATACCAATAGTTCTTAATTCATAACTACGTAATCCATTTCAGTCCAGCTGGTACAAATTCAATAGTCCAAACAATTGTTCTAATTACGATTAAGTATGAACAGTTAAGCTAAGCATGAAAAGTTGGTAAAAAATCCAACGAAACTCAGATAAACAAATCAAACTTCTTCTTCATTGATTTTCTCAAATAATTCGCACACTCTAGATCAGTATAGGTAGTGCATATGTACCTGGATTTTAAATCACAGCAAGAGGAAACAGGAGTCAGCAGGAGCAAATGAATAGCAGCAGCAGTTTAATACTTAAAACAGCCCAGGAAATAGAATAAGCAGCCTATAAATGTTTAAATCAAACGGAATTTAGCAGATCCACTTCAACACAGCACCGCACTATTCAAAATGAACCCAAAAATCAACTACTTGATGCATAACACCACTCGAATAAACCCAAACGATGCACAGTCAAACTCCAAACAATTCCAGACTTCAAATAGTGAACGGGAACAAGAGAACTACAGCTATTTCTGATTCTAAATGATCCAAACAGAAAAAATTGAAAGGGGCCTAAGAATAGGCAATGTAACAATAATTTTTTGAGTTTTTGTTTTTTTCTATTGTTTTTGTTTTGGGTTTTTTTTTGAAAAATTAGATCTAGGATTGGATTTGAAATTCAAACTTCAGTTTGTGGAAATCTGGAGACGGATCTTGTGGGGGGGGGGGGATACTTGGCTAAAAAAAAACCTCCTTCTTAAGGCATCACTTATGCCCTTTTATAGGCAAAGTCAGCTGCAATTTTCCTACTTCAGTTATAACACTTTGGTCGCTCTCTTATTTCATTTCAGCCCTCCCTTTATTAACTTGTTACTTAAGTCACTATCCATACTATTAAAATTATGCCTAAAATCCTATTCTAGAATACTCTAGAGCCCTCTAGCTTCGACAACTTGCAAATTCTCCATTTGAACTCCCCATTATACCCTAACCATCTCCCTGAATTACCCATTGAGCTAACACCCAAACAATTCCCTAATTATCCTAACTATACTAGACTAAACTATTTAAGACTAAATAACTGGTAAGAACAGACTAAAACTAATCAATGGCTTAAAAAAAATTCGATCAAGAATTCCCAAATATGAGTTAATCAGAAACTACACATTATTAAAACACCACAAAATCAACAGGAATGGCAGGATTTTTTAAAAAAAAAGAAAAGGAACGACAAACATCAGAAAGAAAAATGAGAATTGACCTGCATATTAATCAGGTCGACTAAGAAAGAACAATCAAGATTAAACCCAACAAAACTAATGACGAAATTAAACCTATATTATCGATTAGCATCTATATGAGCCTAATACTCAGAAACACGAGAAGACAAGAAAACAAAACAAAGAAATCAGAAAACAATTGAGCAAAATTTACTGAAAAGAAATCTCCGGTCAGTCATCACTTTCAATTTCGGCCAATTGTGGTGATATTTGAACGCCCTAGACGGTAAAATCTTCATGCAGATGGTGAGAGGATCACATTGTGCCAATTTGGTACAATTTGGAGTATTTAGGGTTTTGGCCGGAAAAGTTCAAATCAAAATTCGAACAATTCCGGTCATATTTTAGGGTCAAGACTTTAGGGATTCGATAGAGGACGGGAAGAGGGTCCTATGGTGTAAATCTGAGGGTGTTTGGGCAAGGTGACGTCTTGGCCGGAGTAATTTCAAGTTATTATTCGACCAGTTCTAGTAGGATTTGAAGGAAAAGGCCAGTGGATTTGGACAGAGGAGGAGAAGGGGAAGTTGGGGTGTGACTTTGGTGGTGATTGGCGTTGGCGCCGCCATCGCCGGCGACGGGGAAATCAGGGCGGCGCAATTAGGGTTTCTGTAAGGGGAGGGTTTGGAAGAGACAAGATGGGGGTAGGGGGAACTAATTTCGGATAGTAATATATTAATTTGCCTTCAGTTCTCAGCCGTTGGATCAAAGATCCTCGACGGCTGAGATTAAAACTTGATGAAACGGCATCGTTTAGGGGTAGGGTCTTTGGACCGGGTACTGGGGACAGGTGTGGGCTGCCCGGGCGGGAAAGGGGTATTGGGCCACCAGAATTAAACAAGAGTGGCCCGGTTCGATGGTCTATTTAATCAAAAGGCCTTTTCTTGTTATTCTTTTCTTTTCATTTGTTTCTTTTATTTTTATTTTGTATTTTTGTATGTTTTTTTATTTTATTAAAAATGCAAAATTAAAACCAAGACCTAGTTTACTTCCAAAATTAAACTAATTAATTCCCAAAAAATGAAGTAAGTCCTATTTTAAAAGTAGAGTCAACAATTAACAATTAAAATGTGAAAATGGACTATTTTTGCTATTTTTTTTATATTTTGTTTTAACAACAATTTAACTACCAGTTAATCTTAAAATATGCAATTAAAACCTAAAATGCAAATGTCCAGCCTATTTTTATATTTTCATATGAATTAAAATGCACAAATAAAATGCAAATAATTGACAAATAACACAAAATTCACAAAATTGTAAAATAATGAAAGAAATCATTTTCTTTGAATTTTTAGGAATAATGCGTATAGGACAAAAATCATGTGCTCACAAATATAAGTTATTAGTTGATGTATTACTACGAACATCTGAATCACGAGCCATGTATTGTCCACAAATAATTCCTTTTGACCTAAACATAGTTTGTTTTAATAATCGAGAGATCTTGGAGATGGAGAATCTTGGTGATTAATTAAACATCTATATCCTTCTCTAATTAAATAACATACTTGTAGAAAGGCACAGTTGAAACGGGCACAGCACCATACTGTTTGCCATCCCTATACGAAGGTCCTCTAGGAGCACCTTCAGATCAACAAGGCAGCTTCTCCAACTCCTTTCTAGGATGAATAGGTAATTCAGGAGCAGAATACGTCAGGTATCTATAGAAACTTAAACCAAGGCAGAAGCTCAAAGCTAAAGCACCAACTAATAGCTCTTCATTCAGCTCGTGGACAAGAACCAACATTGCTATTGCCCCCAATGCATCTTTCCCTGAATATCATATGCCGCGTGCAAAAAGTGGGCAAATATATAGAAATATGTGGTGCAGCTTAGCAGTAGACCAAAATGACAATAATTCAACTCCAAAAGGTGACGCAAGGCTACTACAACTACCATAGGGATGGCCTCGGCCTTAAATTTTTCCTTGGCACCAATTAACTGGTAAGGTGACATCTCGCGATGCCAGTAACATACAGAGTACCATGAATATACATGAATCACACTGTACACCTGTAAGGCCCCGTGAAATACCTACTCAAAAACCCAGATCCTATTTCCAGTGTACGAGTTAACCCGATGCTTTAATTGTCTAATAGTTGATGTTGTCACAATGATTGACCATATCAGCCTTATTAATAGAAATCATCGTGTCTCTTAGTATGTAACCTCATGGAATGCTTTGCTCAGTGCCTAAATGGATTCCTGAATAACTCCAGTCTGATCTTGAACTCTGTTGTTCCTCACTGTATTAGATCCATTGGGTATTGTAAATTGAGACGAGTCAAAGATGGAGCTTCACAGTGTGATCATATGTATATCGGATAGGTAATTTTATGGTCAATTTATGATAACACATCTTAGGGTAATCATTGAAGGTCATCAAGGGTTTAGTGGGAGTGTTCGCCTAGAGACCTAGAGTTTTGAGGGTGAGCAGACTATTTTCAATGTTTTCCCCTGAATATGTATGTGAGTTGATAATAAAGGTAGCATAAGTTTATTCCACAGTAGGCCGCACTAAGAGTATGAAATGTTCCCATGGCTGTTGCCATATATTCAGGGGATTCACATGTCTATGTCTAAGAAAGTAAGTGGAGATCAATTGTGTATCATTCTGGTGGAAATTATCAAAGGTGAAGATAGTGATAGTTAGCTTATGCGAGATATCTAATTGTTTTCATCGTTAACTAAGTTTAGGGGTCGGAATTGTTCATGTGAATGTATTGTGGCGACGTTTGTAGATATAAGAGGCCATTGAAGGCCGAGAGTATTGTGAAGATAAAATATTTTCTCTTGATTGCATAGCAGTTGGTTTTGATTTCAAAGGTACCTTCTAGGTGTTATGATTTAAAAATGTGCGGTCCATGCCCAGGTATCATCGTGATAAAGTAGTATTTGTAATGCCGAGGTCCTTTTCATCGATGTATAATTATTGTGGTGCTTTATCAAGTTGAGGAAGCCACTTGGAAAGCTTGAACAAGTCTAGTAGTGATCGTGCGAATTTTTATCTCTAAGCAAACTGATGTTGTGTTCCATTTGGTGCAAATACACCCCATATCTCCCCTAAATGCTTTACTATTGGAATTCTTCAAGTTGTGCCGAAATTGTAGGTGTTGTGATTATTTGAGTCATATGCAAACCCTTCTTGGTAAATGAAAAGTTTTGTAAGAACTCATGTGATGAGTAATTGGCTTATGATAGTATAGGTTGGTAATGATTAATTTACGTGTGTACAGTGAATCGAAGAGGTTAAAGTATATGGGATTCATTGTAGTAACCAAACTATGTGCAAGAATGTGTCAAGTGATTGAATATGTGCAAGAGTGTGGAGGAAATGAATTGTATACCAGTTGTAGGGATTATAGGAGTTGTGTAATGGTTCTTGGAAATATGTTTCGGGGGCTCTCTAACAGGTAGATATGTCCATAATACAAAGGAAACTCTGGCGAAATTTTTCTAAAAATATGGGAGTTAGTGAAAATTTTGAGAGCCTGCATATCATGTTTTTCAAACCAACTATTTTTCAAAAATCCTCATTCGAGGACGAATGATCTTAAGTGGGGAAGGATGTAAGGCCCCGTGAAATCCCTAATCAAAAACCCGGATCCCTTGGTGCCAAGTTAGGACCTTTTTGGATTGAATAATGCATTAAAAAGTCAAGAATAAGTTTCCAGAAAAATACAAGTAATGCGGTCCAGAATGCGGTCGCATAATCGAAATGCGGACCGCATATCTGCCACATAGTGAGGCAGAATGTTGGTTAAAATTGAAGTCAGTTATGCGGTCGAAATGCGGTCGCATAATCAAACTCCGGACCACATAGTCGTCGCATATTTTCCCTTGAATTGTGCGAGGGTCAGTTCTGCGGTGTACTTTGCGACCGCAGAACACGAATGCAGACCGCATTCTTACCGCAAACTGAGTCAAGATGTTTAGCTTTTGGGGAGCATTTTGCGGTCCATTATGCGGACCGCACGTTAACTCTGCGATCGCAAATGCGACCGCATATTTGACTCGGGGCTCAAATTTTCTAATTTTTAACCCGACTTCCATATCGATATATCCGATGTTATAGCTTATTTTAAGGATTCTTCTGAGCATTTCTAGAGAAAGAGAGAGGGTTCTTAGAGAGGCAAAGTCTCCCCATCAAATTTCTCCATAAGATAAGGCTAAATCCTTGAAGAAAATCAAGTGAAGACCCCTAGACCTTCATCTCAAGAGGTAATACTTCATCACCCAACTCTTGTTTGTTTTATTCCCAGAGATAAGGGGTCACTAGTGAGGTTATTCATGGGTATAACAATGGATTCCTTGTATGCATATTAAAGCTTAGAGTAGTGGGAGGTGGTGAATTAGGGGGGGGGTTACAAAGTGATATAAATTGCTCTAAAAAAGGTACCTAAGATCATATTGCCCCTCTAGGGTTTGTCAATATGCTTGAACCAAGCTAGAGTCTCAATCTCATCTCTAATTCTCGATTTAATTTGTAATTTTTACTCAATAGATCGAAGTGCTAAAAGTTCCAGAAATTTGTAAAAGAGTAAGGAAAGCTTTATTGAGGTATGTATGGCTAAAACCCTTTTTTATTAGAAATTGAGCTCCGTTGTCATTATGAAAGTATGGTAAGAGTTGAATTGGCTTGTGTATTGATTGTCATTACACATAGATTGATATAAAATTATCTATACATATACGTGAAAGATGTGCCTCAATGTGAATGATGTACCATACTTGATAATTAGAGAAGGATGAAAAAGTATAGTTATGCGTTGAAATACTTGGGCTATAAGCCAACATCGAAATAAAGAATTATTCATGCTAGCTATGTGCTCACTTACCTGTGATTGCAACTTGAATTATCTTTGATATACGTGTCTATGATCACAACTTGCAAATTGAATATTGGAAAGGGAAAACGATGAGATGATGGTGGCCATGAATGCCCAGGAATTGTTATGATATGTGTGGAATAAAGATTTGAAGGTGTTGACTAATGAGAATTGAGTAATGCCTCCAATGAGGTGACCTAGCCGATCGGGTCGTGATCGGACACCATGCCGCACACATGGTGGTAATGTCTCGATATTGAATTCCAGATAAAGGAAATGAAATATTGATTGAGAGTAATGCCTCCAATGAGGTGAGCTAACCGATCGGGTCGTGACCGGACTCCGCTCGAGATGGCGGTGGTAATGAGAACAGTGGTGAACATGTGACAGAAATGCCCTATTCTATGTTGTGGAAATTGTATGAAAGATTATATGAATTGCTTCATTGATTTGCCCATATTATTTGCTTGTATCTGCTGATAGTTCTTTCTAGTAAAATGATGTTTAGTTATACATACCAGTACAATTCAAATGTACTGACGTCCCTTTTGCCGGGGGCGCTACATTCGTGTTATGATTGTAGGTGGATCTATAGCAGGCACTCCAGTCCACCGGCAGTAGCTCCTCCTCCACTTTCCGCCAGCTGTATGGGTGAGCCCCTTTCCCCTCGGGGCCCGGCATGGCTTATGCCGCCGTTCTTCCCGGAGTCTTATTGTTTTTGTATTTGTGTAAGGTATAGTCGGAGCCCTGTTGCCGGTATTCCTGTATTATTCTTCAGTTATATTTATAGGCTCCGTAGACAGGTTGTGGGTAGTGTCGGGTATTGGAAATTAAAAATAGAAATATTGATGTTTGGCAATGATGTATATAACTTGTAATACCCTTAAAGTGGCGAAATGATGTTGCTATTGAAAATGAAATGGAAATCATTAATTATATGTTGATATAATTTGATTAACGAAGTCCATCCCTTATTTAATTACCAGTTGGGTTGGGTAGTATGCATGAAACCTGCCAGGCTTGCTCAGTCGGGTTTACTCGGTTGAGCGCCGGTAGCGCTCCTTAGATTTTGGGGCTTGACAACACCACCGCGAAACCTGGAATGAAAATAGGGCAGCAAGAATCCAGTAGCATAGCAATGGACAGAAACGTACACAACGAGGGAACAACAGTAGAAAGGTGCCACCACCGTTCATCACCGAAGAGATTAGCTAAAAAAACACCATAGAAACAAATTTGGCATCTCAAATAAAGTTGCGAAAACATAAAATCAAACACAACAAGACTATGAACAAGCATAACTGGAGAGGACAACCTTTCACAAAAGAAGAAACAAGAGTGCAGTTGTAACGACTCGACTGGTTGTTTTGTATTTTTGAATCCTGTTCCCTTAAATAATACTTCCCGCACTTGCTTTAGCTAATTTATGACTTGCAGGGACGGGTGGTTCGGAAGTTAGAAGAGTTTTGAACAAGAATAAGTCTAGTTGCTTCTTTAAGTTTCTTTAAAAAGGCCAAGTTTGACTTCGATCAACATTTTGGGGAAACAGATCCAGAATCGCAATTTGACAATTTTTGAGGGTCCGTGGGAAAGTATGGGACCTGGGCGTATACCCGGAATCGAATTCCGAGGTCCCAAGCTCGAGTAATGAATTTCTATGTGAAATTGTTAAGTTAAAGTTTCAAAGATTTAAATAAACTAAGAAATCATTGTTTTCCTAGGTATCGGGTTCGAATTTCGATTTCGAAACTTGGTACAAGTCCGAAATATCAGTTAAGACTTACCGTAAAATTTGGTGTCAATCCGAGTAGTTTAGGGGCGTTTTGATCCGTTGGAGGAGAATTAAGAACTTGAAGTTCAATGATTTGATTTATTTGGTTTTGGGGTTGATTCCTTGATTTAGCGTTATTTTGAGTGTTTCGAGGGTTCGAGTAGGTCTGCCTCGTGATTTCAGACTTGTCAGTATGTTCGGACGGGGCACGGGAGCGTCAAACGAGCGAGGCTCGAGTGAAGTTAGAATTTGGAAAATGACTGAAGCTTGATGCTTTTGTCATAACCGCATCTGCGGTTCTTGGACCGCAGAAGCGGGATCGCAAATGCGGTCATTAGATCGTAGAAGCGGAAAAGGGCAAGCCAGGGGAAACTGCAAAAGTGGCCCAGGGACTGCAGAAGCGGTTCCGACTATGCGGCCCCCAGACCGCAGAAGCGGTCCAGTCACAAATCCCAAAAGCCGCAGAAGCGGCCGAATTCCGCAGAAGCGGCCGAATTCCGCAGAAGCGGATTCCGCAGAAGCGAGAATAGTTCCGCAGATGCGAAAATAACTGGGGACAGAAGGATTCATTTAATACGAACTCAAACTCATTTATCTCATTTTTCACTCTACACTTAGGCGATTTGGGTTCTTCCAAGAGAGGGTTTCCACATAACTTGGTAAGGTAAGTAATTTCCCNAAATAGTTTCATTAATATTTTATAGTCATTTTAATCTTTAAAAATACAAAAATGGTACTTTACATTTTATCGTTATGTAAAAAATGAAAATTAAAAAAAAGTTTTATTGATGTTTTGTAGTCATTTTCTTGAAAATTACAAAAAAAAATAGTTTTGTTTTAATTGTAAGTCTTACTTTAATAGCTATTTTTCTTATGTAGTATTAATCAAATAGCATCATGTTTTTTATTCTCGGTTCCGGGCAAAGAATAACATTTGGGTTCAAACGACCCATTTGTAGGCCTAATTTTCGGACCTA
>MU748833.1:11320-29538 GCA_026770625.1 Nicotiana glauca
TATCTTGCCTTCAGTTTTATATGAATACATTTGCGATAGGCAATTTCATAGGACTGGTAATAATCATACAAGTACAAGAGAATAGTAAATAAAAGTAAGAAAATAAAAGAAAGAAAAAGAGAGAAAGGCCACAACAAAAAGAATTGACAAAATAAGGAAAAAGCAAGAATAAAAGAAAACCATAAAGCCGGGATGAAGCATGTGGACGAGCAAAATTGTTCCCAATGTGCAATTATCTGATCAATAATACCTAAACCACTAACAAAGCGTTGTTGTTGAGACAGACAGGCTGGTTTTAGCTGCTGGCATTCTGGCAACCCATCAGTACAATACTCGCTCTAAAGATATGACGAAAGCAATTAGCCAGGAGATCGAGGTTACAGTTGTGGACCCGGTTAGGGATGATGAGGTGGTAGACGTGAATGCTATGAAAGAAGAAATGTACAAGCTTAAGCAGCAGATGGCCGAAATGTACCAGGCCTGGGCGAAGGGACAACCTTTACCTACACACCCAGCTAATCCTGTTTACAAACTCCCGATACCCATTCCGATACAAGTTCAACCATACCAATTTTCATTACGATAAGAACTCGACCTCCAAATCTTAATTTTTTGTTCTTGAAAAGTTTTGCAAAAATATTGATTTCTTCAATTTAAATCCGAAATAAATGATGAATATAACCATGGATTTATGAAATATAATCACTTTAAGATATAGGACACTTATTCAAGTAGAAATCGTGAAGAATTCCTCCAAAATTGCCCCAAAACTGAGCTCAAAAATCCCAATCTAAAATGGCAAAATGACTGAATTTTGGTCCTTAAATGTTTCTGTCCAGTTGGCTTCTGCGGACAGATTCTTGCGCTTCTACAAGCTCGCTTTTGCGAGACAACCCTCGCATTTGTGCTCTTCATTGGTGGTCCAATTTTTGCAACCGCAGACAGAAACATCAGATCTGGGATGTCGCTTCTGCGACAAAGGATCGCTTCTGTGAAAATCATGCCCAGGTTCTGCCTCAGTCCGCTTCTGCGTCTTCAAGACATCGCACCTGCGATAGCGCATTTGCGCAAGACTGTCCGCATCTGCGACCTCCCTCCAACACTGCCCAGGTCGCTTCTGCAATGATATTCTCGCTTCTACGAGGTCAATTCTATGACAAGGACATCGCAGAAACGATGCACCAGCAGTCCAGAAACAGCAAAAATTCCAGCAGTTTTCTTCAAGTCCAGATTAATCCGTTTACCACCCGAAATCCACCCGAGGCCCTCGGGACCTTAACCAAATATACCAACATGTCCTAAACTACAATACGAACTTAGTCGTGGCTTCAAATCACGTGAAAAATTACTGAAATTATAAGTCGTGCTTAAATCGAATTATGAGTTTTCAAATCTTCCAACTTCTATATTTAGTGCCGAAACGTATCAAATTAATACGGAATAACTTCAAATATTGCACACGAGTCATAAATGACATAATGGAGCTATTCCAATTTTCAGAATCGAATTCTGACATCGTTATTAACAATTCGACCTTCGGTCGAACTTTCCAAAAAATCTTCTAATTTCCAACTTTCGCCAAAATGCGTCGAATTGTCATATGGACTTCCAAATTCAAATTCGGACATATGCTTAAGTCCGAAATCACCATACGAAGCTATTGACATCATTAAAATTCCATTTCGGAGCAGTTTGCTAAAAAATAAAACTCCGGTCAACTCTTTTCATTTAATCTTCAAAAATGAGAATTGTTCTTTCAATTTAATTTCGAATCTTCTGAAAATTAAACTCGACCACACCGCAAGTCATAATACATAGTACGAAGTTGCTCGGGACATTAATTCAATGAATGGGGCATTAATTTTTATAATGACAAGTCGGGTTGTTACAATTTGTCGATCTGATAACATAGAAAATTAAACATTCAAACATTTTGAAATGTGTCTTTAATTACTAGTCATTTGCAATGTAGAGAAAGCATTGGACGGCCTAAAGAAACAAGCACACAAAAGCTTCCCATTAAGGGTAGAGTTGAAAGTTTAAGTTAAAATATTTTTTCAAATTTAGAAAGGGATCATTTTTTTTGGGGACTTTACATAACTGTCAGAGTTTAAAAGAAATATAACAAATTTTTAGCATGAAATTCAATATTACAGATATGGCAGGAAAATATTTATATTTGTAGCACACAGTTCCATTAAAATAGGAATATTAATTATTAATCCCTAAACGTAAGAAATTTGAATGGAAAGTTAATAATTATTTATACAAAAATCATGTCTTTTTACTCTTTTTATCTATTAGCTTTCCTTCTTTTTCTTTTTCTTTTTCTTCATCTTCTTAGTTTTGTTTTCTACCGAAGCGAATATATTTTTAAATTTGTTCCATTATATAATATATATAATACATATGTTATTAAAGCTCTATTAAAGCTCTTATTTCGATAATGATATATGTTAATATATACAATACATATATATAAAAATATACTTTGAATTAACACATATAAAATATACGAAACATATAAATAAAAAATATATCTTTAATTAAGATGATACTTAGACATGTGAAATATACATAAAAATATATATCTTAAATTTAATTAAGTATATGTGTGTGTATATGTATATATATAATGACACTTGACATATAAAATACAATATACATTAAAAATACCTCTTAAGATAAGATAGCACTTCACAAATAAATATACAGAGTATAAAAGATGTATTAATCAATACATCTTGATTTGGGTGGCATTGAGATATGCAGCAGCTTTTCAAAAGATGGAGTGAAGAAGATGAATGTTGTAAAACGAAAATGAAGATGGACAAAAAAAAAAGTACTTCCCGTAATTAGTGAGTGAGTTAACTTATTAGATGTTGAGCTTAATTTTTATAATGTGTCATTAATAAAAAAAAAAGTGCTCTTTTTGAAATAAACAATAAATTGTGTTATTTTTATAAATAATAATTAAAAAAGGATCAAGCATGTAAAAAAACTCTTTGGAGGGGACTAAATAGGAATGGAAGGAGTAATATTTTTCAAAGTCAAGAAAAATCTAGCAAATCTTGTCAACAACTTTATCATGGTCGTGTTTGGGTCCACATGTACATCTCCCCTATCGATGAAGTGAAAGCCACCCGGGTAGATCCACAAGAGTGTGTTTGGTACGACTTTAGTTATTACTTAAAAAATTATTTTTAATGAGAAAAATATGTTGCGGGGAAATAGTTTTCATCCATTGGGAGAAAATAACTTCCCTCGCTTATGGAGAAAAGTTATTTTTCTTACCACTCTCTTAACTCTTTTATATTCACCAATCAAAAAATTTTTTCATCAAATCAAACACAAGCTTTCAAATGGAGAACAGGAAAGAGATAAACAGAAAACGTCATTAAATTCATAAAATAACATTGAAGGACATATTAGTGGAACAAAAAACTAAGCAAACTAAGGTTGAGTGCATCAAAAGTGTGATACGATGAAGGAAGGTTTTTCTGCCCCAAAATAGGGGTTTGAATGAATAAAAACAAGCCACTGATACGTGAAGAAAAATTGCACCATAGTTCTATGATTAAACGGCAAAGAAGACTTCGTTCTCGTTGGTGTGATATAATGCGCTAATAATAGGAAGTATGACAAATTATCTTTCTTCGTATAGCATTAGGCATAGGCCTCCTTAGCATCAGTATTGTGTTAATCCTGTTGGAATATTATACAAGAATGTTCAGAGCTAACTTTTTTTAACTTTGAAAAAAAAAAACACGTTTGGGCAAATGATAAAGCTGTCCAGAAAGCACAATTGCTACATTGAAACTGTATGATGGAGTAAACAAATAAAAAAATGTGTAGCTTGATGATTAACATAGTTGTATAATATCACATAAGTTGATGATTCCTCTACAAACAAATACTATATATTTCAGATTCTAACAGCGAAAATCAATTAATCTTCTGAGCATGATCTGCAAAAATTGTACTAGAAAATACCAGATAGGAAAATTTTGACATTCTTATTACATCTTTACAACTACTATTTTTTGTTGATGGACGTGTTTGCAAATTATTAAGAAAAAGAATAAAAATGAATAAATCAGTCGAAAACAAGACCTTTTTTCCTTTTGGTCCTACCCAGTGAAATTCTTTAGAATTATTGACTTGTATGTCAAGGTCTATGGAGTATGCAGCAACCAGTACTCTTATCCTAACTAATCAAACTGAAGTTATTTGAAAATGTATAAATTAAAAGACCTCAGTTATTCAGTTCATTTTTGGTTTGCATAAAAAACCAAAAATGAACCAGCAACAGTTTTTCTCTCTCTCTATAACCGCTCTCTCGGCGCATGTGAGAGTGCATGTTCTAACATATGCCGGCAGCCATGGGGAGGGGACGACCAAGGAAAATTACTACTGTAACACCGGTGAATGATTACGTAGGAACGAGTAATCCACAACCAACTGAAATTCTGAGAAGAGATCTAGGGAAAATCCTAATGGAGCAGTGGCCACCATCGATGACCATGAAGGAACCTGTAAAAACTCCATTAGAGAAGAAAGAGCAGAGCAGTAAAGTCAATCTGATGATACATGCAAGTGCAAATACAAACAAATCAGCTACTAATGGGCAGAAAATGGATCCAATTATGGTTGAATTGGGGGAAGCACGGGATGCAGGGGAGGTAGCTCATCCTCAAATGAGCTCACCTGAATAAGAGGCTGGGAAAGGACATAAACAATGGGCGAACCTATTTGCGGGATCGAGTTATGCGGCGAAAGGTATGGATCTGAGCTTCATTGCACCTACTATAAAAAATGGTGAGATAATTGTAGAACTTTGTAAGGAAGAGATAGAGGAAGAAACTCAGAAATGGAAGCTACCACTAATACTGTATGTTGTTGGAGGAAGTCCAACAATAGGAGCCATGGAAAGGTACATTGCTATAGTGTGAAACTTTGTGGCTAAACCTAAAGTGTATTTCCATAATGATGGCTGTTTTGTGGTTCGATTCAATTCAATTGAAGATAAGGATGCAATTCTGTATTCAGGGCCACACATGTTGAGTAATAAGCCTATAATTGTCAAAGTATGGTCGGCTGATTTTGATTTCACTAAAGAGATTCTCCAAACAATACAAGTGTGGGTGAAATTTCCCAACTTGCCTTTGAATTGCTGGGAAAAAAGGTCACTTAGTAGGATCAGCAGTGGCCTGGGATTTCCTCTTTATGCAGATGCCTGTACTACTCAAATAGATAGGATCTCATATGCAAGGGTGCTTGTTGAAATGGATGTGACAAAGGAACTTCCTACATCTATTAAAGTTACTGATCCTAATGGTAGGGAGTTTATGCAAGAAATAGCATATGATTGGGTACCTGAATTCTGTACTAAATGCATGCAAGTTGGCCACCAATGTAGAGTGGTTGATCAAAGTGGTCCAAAAGGGAAGGGTAAGTATGTAAAACAGAAATAGGAATGGCAGCCCAAAATGATCTCCAAAGTACAGGAACCAGCTAAGGAGCAAGTGCAGTTAAAGGAAATCATAACAGGAAGAATGCTAGTACTAATGTATCAATGGCAAGTACTAGTTCAGGAAGTATAGGAAATGAAAGAGGAAATGAGGAGCAAAAGTGGCACTCTGTTATAAGGAGATCTGTAGCTAGAAGTAGAGAAAGACAATCAATTGGTGTAGTGAGAGTCATCAATGGATTTAATCTCCTTACATAGTCAAACTTACAACTAGCTATGCCAGGACAGATAGAGGGAGGAGCAGGAAGACAACAAGGTGATACTGGATAAGAAGGTACTTTAAAACCCCTTTTATACCTGTATAAAGTTAGTAACTTGGAATACAAGTGGACTAAATAAAGCCCCTACACAAAAAGAGGTAAAAAGGTTCATTTGTAGTAAGAAAGTAAGCATGATAGCATTACTATAGCATAAAATAAAAAGCAGAAGGTTGACCAAGTTATAAGAAAAGTTACCCCTGGATGGGCATATCCGGACAATTATGAACATAGTAGTAAAGGAAGAATATGGATGCTTTGGGACACAAATGAAATAGAATGCAGAGAGGTGAGTAGTACTGCTCAGACTATCCACATTGAAGTCTATATTAGGAGATTGGATATGAGATTTACATTTACAGCTGTGTATGGTCTGCATAGTATTGAAGACAAAAGAAGTATGTGGAGGGAACTGACTAGGCTGCACTCAATACAACAAGGACCATGGTTGATCATGTGAGATTATAATGTTATTAGATCAATTTAAGATAGGGCAGTTGGGAGTACTGTACAGGAGCAGGGAATAAGAGACTTCAATGAATTCATAGAGGATACTGGAGTCAAAGAAATGAAGACTAATAGAAGGACATTTACGTGGACAAATGGACATACCTATACAAAAATTGACAGAGCCCTGATCAATGCTGATTGGATGCTGGTAATGCCTCAAATGGAGGTATTGGTTATGGACCCTCATTGTTCTGATCATTCACCATTGAGCATAACTCTGGAGGAGGTGGAAGAGTACAGCCCCAAGCCTTTCAAATTCCTCAATCACCTGGCTGAGCATAATGATTTTATACAGATAGTTAAGGAAGCAGGGGAGGGACCACAAGAGCAACATAATATGAGATGTATCTAGCAGAAATTAAAGAGGGTAAAGCAGGCAATGAAGACCTTAAATAATAATGAATACAATACTGTTGGGGACAGGATCAAGGTATGCAGACAAAAACTAAATGATATGCAAGAACAGATAAGAGACCCTGGACAACATGAAACCTCAGTAGCTGAAGAGAAGGACATGAAAAAACAATTAGATAAATGGCTAAGAGTGGAGGAGAGCATTATGAAGCAGAAATCAAGAGTTAGTTGGTTGTAGTTAGGGGAAGCCAACATAGAATATTTCTTTGCAACTATGAAAAACAGATGCAGTCAAAACAAGATAAAAAGATTAACAAGAGTAAATGGGAGCATAGTACAAACTAAGAAGGACATTGAAGAGGAGGTGATAGGGTTCTATCAGTAGCTATTGGGTTTATCAGCTAGTGAACGGCCAACTATTAATCCAGCTATTATGAGAGATGGTCCTATGATGAATAGACATCAACAATTAAACCTCAATGCAGAGATCACAAAGGAGGAGATTTTTCAAGCTTCGGAAGGTATCAAGGATAACAAAGCCCCTGGGTGTGATGGGTTCAATGCACTATTTTTTAAAAAGGATTAGCATGTAGTAGGAGATGCAATCACAGATGCAGTCATGGAGTTCTTTGATAGCTCCTATCTGTATCAGCCCATTAACTGCACAACAGTGACCCTTATTCCTAAGGTGAAAAATCCTTCTAAAATCACTGACTATGGGCCAATATCATGTTGCATAGTTATCTACAAGATCATATCAAAGATCCTAACTAATAGACTCCAAGGAGTGATGGATGGATTGGGGGATAAGAGTCAGTCTGCATTTGTTCCAGGTAGACTGATAAGTGATAACATTATACTTAGTCATGAACTAGTAAAAGGATATGGCAGGAAAGGTATTTCTCCCAGATGCATGCTGAAGATAGATATGAAGAAGGCATATGATTTAGTGGAGTGGGGTTATCTAGAACAAGTGTTGACATATCTGCAGTTGCCAGGAAGATTTGTGAAATGGTATATGAGCTGTGTTACAATAGATTCTAGTTCTATTATGATTAATGGCCAGCCTACAAATCCATTTCATGCTAGGAAAGGTTTGAGACAAGGAGATCCCCTATCTCCTTACCTATTTGTACTAGTTGTGAAATATCTGACAAGGTTGCTGAAAACTCTTAAAAGGGATCCTAACTTCAACTATCACCCTAAATGTGGCAAACTAAACATAGTGAAACTAAGCTTTGCTGATGATATACTACTATTCTGTAGAGGAGATGCCATGTCTGTCCAGCTACTGTTCAAGTGCTTTCAACAATTTTCAAGGGCATCAGGACTAGAGGCAAATATTGATAAAAACTCCATATTCTTTGGGGGAGTACATGATGAGCTGTAGCAGAGAATCTTACAAGACTTGGGATTTGTCAAGGGAGTTCTTCCAGTCAGGTAATTGGGAGTACCATTAAGCTCTAAGTGGCTATCATTGATACAGTGCCAACCACTACTTGAGAAGATGCTAGGAAGAATTCAAGCTTGGACAACAAAGTTCTTGTTATATGCAGGGAGAATACAACTAATTAAGAGTGTGTTTTTTTCCATTCAAGTATACTGGTCTCAGGTGTTTGTATTAACAAAGAAAATCATTCAGCATATTGAAAGAGTATTCAGAACCTTTCTTTGGACAGAAGGAGTGGAAGCATCAAGGAAAGCTCATTTAGCATGGGACTACTTGTGTAAACCTAAAGCAGTTGGTGGTCTTAATTTGCTGGATATAGAGGTATGGATAAGGCTGCCATATGTAAGCTTCTTTGGAACTTGTGTAAGAAGAAGGACATATTATGGGTTCAGTGGATACATGTATACTACAAGAAGTAGGATACATGGATAGTACGGAAGATACTGAAGGCTAAGCAATACTTTGAAGAAGTTGTCTATCAAGAGAGGGATATAGAGGAAATAAACAAATTCTCTATCAAAAACATATATGGGAAACTGAGGGAGGAGTTTGATAGAATGTCATGGAGGAAACTGGTGCGTAGCAGTATTGGGATTCCAAAATGGAATTTCATAGCCTACCTAGCTGCACACAGGAGACTAATGACAAAAGACAGGATGAGGGGTATGGGATAGGTGGAGGATGTAACATGCTCTCTATGCAATGGTGAGGATGAGACAGTGGAGCACCTGTTTTTCAAATGTAGTTATGCATCAAGAATATGGGTAGCAATGCTACAGTGGCAAGGCATCTATAGGAAACCAATGATATGGGCAGATGAGCTTCAATGGGCAGAAAGATACTACAGAGGCAGGAGTACAAAGGCTGAGCTATACAAACTGGTACTGATAGGAACATTGTACTACATATGGCAAGAGAGGAATAGCAGGATTTTCAATAGAGTTCAAAGACCAGAAGCCATCATATGCAGATCAATCACGCATGATGTATGTGGAATAGGAGCAAGTAAGCACAGGTAACAAAAGAGACTGCATGAACTTAATTACTATCATAGTTTGTAAAGTCCATTCCATATGTAGTAGTTAGATAAGAAGTTCTTGTATGTAGTTGACGAAGGGATGTGGAGAAAAATATGGGATGTATGTCCAGATTAGGCTCGATGACAATATGTACATATTTGTTTGTGAAATGAAATTTAATTACCAAAAAAAATAGGGAAAATAATATATGTATTTGCTTTGGTATTATTAATCCCTTATTGGTATTATCTTTCAAACTATGTTGTATTTGTTATACACCCTATTCAGTACTATTTTTATACATATCAAGCGGATGATATTAGCAATACCATGACTTTTTATATGGATAATGTCACGACCCTAGTTCACCAATTGTGAACACGTCATGACGGCACCTGGTCTTCGCAACTAGGTAAGCCTAACACATTGCGGAATTTTAACAACATTTACGAAAGCAATAAGGCTAATACGGAATAATATAAGAAAATGTATTAAGTGTCGCCTGGCACATACACTTCAACTCAAAACACTAAAAACAACCTCCAAGACTCGGAAACTTACGGGCAACATAGGCTAAAGAACATAAACTATGGCTCTATCATCCAGAAATGTCTATACAACCGAAATAAAAGAAATGAAACTACTATCTATGTGGAGGAGTAGAAGGAGACTCCTCGGATCTGCGGACGCGGCAGATGCATACCTCAAGTCTCCCAACGCAGCTTTGAAATCACCGATAATGCGCTCGGTTCGAAGTACCTGGATCTGCACAACAAAAGTGTGTAGAAGAGTAGCACGAGTACACCACAGCGGTACTTAGTAAGTGCCAAGCCTAACCTCGGTTGGGTAGTGACGAGGAAAGGTCAGGGCCCTACTGAGATAGAAAAGAAATAGAATAGCAAGAGATTAACTGTATCGAAATCTGATGAAAACTAATGAACACAACGAAGTGATAAGACAGATCAATGAAATATAATACTGCAAGACAAAACAGAAACACAGAGTAAATACAGCAATATTACAAGAATACCGATGAGGGTCTACCCGGATACCGTCGTGTAGCCCTTTTTCTCAAGTGTCCAAATGGAACTTATCGGGATACCGTCCGGTAGTCCAAATCCCATGTCAATATCAAAGAATCTCCCGGGATACCGTCCCGTAATCCAATCATCAATGTGCAGGGGGAATCTCCCGGGATACCGTCCCGTAGTCCCAAAATAAAAGTGCAGGGGAATCTCCCGGGATACCGTCCCCTAGTCCCAAAATTAAAGTGCAGGGGAATCTCCCGGGAATCAAACTCGTAGTCCCAAAATAAACAAACAAGGGGGGAATTCCCGGAATCCCGCATCCGTAGTCCCAATATAAATGCGCAACCAACATCAGAGAATTATTCAGAAGGGAAAAAAAAACATCAATACAGCAACGACTCAAAATATCAAACAATTACACAAACTCATGGCAAATATTAGTAGATTCTAGCCTAATATGCTTCATATAGTGCAAACAAGGCAGTTTAAGAAAATAGGCAAGTAAGTCTACTAAAACATGTTTCTCTACACTAGCACAGGCTATAAAAGCAAGTAAAGTAAGGCAAATATGAAAGAGAATCCAAATCAAGTAATTAAGTAAAAATCCGGGTTTTTCAACAATTTGCTCAAGTACGCGCTCGCCACCTCACGTACAAGGCATTCAATTATCAATTATCACATCCTAAGGGACGAAGTCCCCCCCCCCCCACAAGGTTAGGCAAGCCACTTACCTAGAACCGGTACGAAACCGCTATGAAACAATGCCCTTGCCACGAGTATCCGACTCCGATTGGCCCAAATCTATTCAAACCAATTACATATTGTAAATAACATCGCAACTAGCTAATTACATTGTCAAAATTAAAGCTAACGCATAAAAATAGGTAAAATGACCGAAATGCCCTTCCAGCCAACGTCTTGGAATCGAACTATTT
Organism: Nicotiana glauca; assembly: GCA_026770625.1. Classification (NCBI taxonomy): domain Eukaryota; kingdom Viridiplantae; phylum Streptophyta; class Magnoliopsida; order Solanales; family Solanaceae; genus Nicotiana; species Nicotiana glauca. The sequence continues at coordinate 22,404 of MU748833.1, forward strand.
TTTACATTTTCAGAACTCTCGTACTATCACGAGTCTGACCATATAAACATCTCCCAAATCAGAGGTCAAATGTCCCTTCAAATCATTACTATTAGGTCTAAGGATTTTACCCCAAGTTTCATTCAAAAGCCGAAATTAAAGGTTGAATTCGAGGTTAGATTAGTGGGTATAAATCATAAGAGAGTAAGGAATCGTTACTCAATAGTTGCCTCTGAAAAACCCTCAAAAAATCTCCTAAAAACGAGCTCTCTCGCATGAGTTTTTGTAAAAATGGAAGAACCCTCGTTTTTGAGAAGTTATATTCTGCCCAGTGATTTAATTCAATGCGATCGCATAGCTGTTCATGCGATCGCGTAGAAGAAATTTCGAGCCCTAGGAGACTGCTCTATGCAATCGCAGAAGGGACATCGCGTTCGCGGAGGAGGAAAAGTTAAATCAATGCGATCGCAGGAGGCATTACGCGATCGCATAGAAGGAAAACAGGCCCCTCAGAGGGTTAAAATTTGCAGCAGAAACAACAGAAAACCTGCAACTCTTTTTCAACAGAATGTGCCCCATTGGGCATCCGAAACACATCCGAGGCCCCCGGGACCCCAACCAAACCTACGGACATATCTTATAACATCATTCAAACTTGTTCAAATCCTTAAATCACCTAAAAAATACTCCGGAAACACGAATTACTCAATGATTAGAACTTAAGAACTTCAAAATTTAACCAAACTCGCTTTTGCTTCAAAACCTAACAAAAACACGTCCGATTGAAGTGAAAATTTGCACGCACGTCCAAAATGACATGACGAAGCTACAACAACTTCCAGAATCCCAAACCGACCCTCGGATAAAAAATTCACTATCGGACCGAAACTTAAAAAATTTCAAACTTTGGCATTTCAAGACTAAATGAGCTATTGACCTCCAAATTACATTCCGAACATGCTCACAACCCCGAAATCACCTAACGGAGCTAACGGAACTATTGGATTTCCATTCCGAGGTCATCTTCACAGTGTTCCAAAAACGGACCATTTTTCAACTCTTAAGCTCTCATTTAGGGACTAAGTGTCCCAAAACACTCAGAATCCTAGAATCGAACATCTCGGCAAACCAAAATAGCAGAAATGAACTTAGGGAAAGCAATAAATGGGGGATCGGGGCGTAAATTCCAAAAACGACCGTCCGGGTCGCTACATCCTCCTACACTTAAACATTTGTTCGTCCTTGAACGAGCATAGAAAACATACCTGAAGTAGCAAAAATATGAGGGTACTGGCTGTGCATATCCTGCTCGGTCTCCCAAGTCACCTCCTCGGCCGGCTGACCCCGCCACTGGACCTTCACCGAAGCGATGTTCTTTGACCTCAACTTCCTGATCTGCCTGTCCAAGATGGCCACTGGCTCCTCAACATAAGATAGATCCTTGTCCAGCTGGACTGAACTAAAATCCAACACGTGCAACGGATCACCATGATATCTCCGGAGCATAAAAACATGAAACGCCGGATGAACTCCGGCTAGGCTGGGAGGTAAGGCAAGCTTATATGCAACCTCCCCAACTTTCCTTAAAATCTCAAAAGGCCCAATAAATCTCGGACTCAGCTTCCCTTTTTTCCCAAATCTCATGATGCCCTTCATGGGTGAGACCCGAGGTAGAACACGCTCGCCGACCATAAATGCCACATCGTGAACCTTTTTGTCCGCATAACTCTTCTGTCTGGACTGGGCTGCACGGCGTCTATCCTGAATTACCTTGACCTTGTCCATCGCGTCCTTAACCATCTCTATACCTAATAATCTGGCCTCGCCCGGCTCAAACCAACCCACTGGGGATCTGCATCTCCTACCATATAGGGCCTCATACGGCGCCATCTGAATGCTGGACTGATAGTTGTTGTTGTAAGCAAACTCCGCCAGTGAAAAAAAGCGATCCCATGACTCTCTAAACTCAATCACGCACGCACGGAGCATATCCTCTAAAATCTGAATAGTGCGCTCGGACTGTCCGTCCGTCTGGGGTGAAATGCCGTGCTCAGCTCCACTCAAGTGCCTAACTCCTGCTGCACGGCTCTCAAGAACCGTGAAGTAAACTGAGTGCCTCTGTCCAAAATGATAGAAACTGGAATACCATGCAACCGGACGATTTCCCTGATATAGATATCCGCCAACCGCTCCGATGAATAAGTAGTACACACAGGTATGAAATGAGCGGACTTGGTTAGCCGATCCATAATGACCCAAATAGAATCAAACTTCCTTACAGTCCGTGGAAGTCCAGATACAAAGTCCATGGTGATGCGCTCCCACTTCAACTCTGGGATCTCAATCTGCTGTAGCAACCCACCCGGTCGCTGGTGCTCATACTTCACCTGCTGGCAGTTGAGGCATCTAGACACATAGTCAACTATATCCTTCTTCATCCGCCTCCACCAGTAGTGCGGCCTCAAGTCCTGATACATCTTCGCGGCACCCGGATGGATGGAATACCGCGAGCTATGGGCCTCAGCTAGAATCAACTCTCGAAGATCATCCACATTGGGCATACAAATTTGCCCCTGCATCCTTATCACTCCATCATCCCCGATGGTAACATATCGAGCATCACCACGCCGAACTCTGTCCTGAAGGACAAGTAAATGAGGGTCATCAAGCTGTCGTTCCCTAACTGGGCTCTGAAAGATCCAACCTCACGAACTGTCTGGCTAGGGCCTGAACATCCATAGTCATAGGTCTCTCTGAGGCTGGTAGATATGCCAAACTCCCCAAACTCTCCGCCCGGCGACTCAAGGCATCGGCGACCACATTGGCCTTGCCCAGGTGATAAAGAATGGTAATATCACAATCCATTAACAACTCTAACCACCTCCTCTGTCGCATATTCAGGTCCTTCTGCTTAAGCAAGTGCTGCAAACTCCGATGGTCAGTGTAGATCTCACAAGGCACTCCATACAAATAATGACGCCAGATCTTCAAGGCATGAACAATGGCAGCTAACTCAAGATCGTGGACAGGGTAGTTCTTTTCATGCACCTTCAACTGTCGGGACGCGTAGGCAATCACCCTACCGTCCTGCATCAATACCGCTCCAAGTCCAACCCGTGAGGCATCACAATACACTGTATAAGACCCCGAACCGGTAGGCAACATCAAGATAGGGGCTGAAGTCAAAGATGTCTTGAGCTTTTGGAAGCTCCCCTCACACTCCTCTGTCCACTGAAATGGGTCACCCTTCTGGGTCAATCTAGTCATAACCCTCGAAAAATCTCCCAAAACTGATCTCTCTAGCTTGAGTTTTTGAAAAATTGGAAGAACCCTCATTTTTGAGAAGTTATATTCTGCCCAGTTATTTAATTCAATGCGATCGCATAGTTGTTCATGCGATCGCGTAGAAGAAATTTTGAGCCCTGGGATACTGCTCTATGCGATCGCAAAAGGGACGTCGCGATCGCGGAGGAGGAAAAGTTAAATCAATGCGATCGTAGGAGGCATTACGCGATCGCATACAAGGAAAATAGGTCCCTCAGAATTTACACTACACGATCGCATGGATGGGCATGCGATCGCAGAGGGTTAAAATTTGCAGCAGAAACAGCAGAAAACCTGCCACTCTTTTTCAACACAAGGTGCCCGTTGGGCATCCGAAACACATCCGAGGCCCCCGGGACCCCAACCAAACCTACGGACATATCTTATAACATCATTCAAACTTGTTCAAATCCTTAAATCACCTTAAAAAGAACTCCAGAAACACGAATTACTCAATGATTAGAACTTAAGAACTTCAAATTTAACCAAACTCGCTTTCGCTTCAAAACCTAACCAAAACACGTCCGATTGACCTGAAAATTTGCACGCACGTCCAAAATGACATGACGAAGCTACAGAAACTTCCAGAATCCCAAACCGACCCTCAGATAAAAAATTCATTATCGGACCGGAACTTCAAAAATTTCAAACTTCGGCATTTCAAGCCTAAATGAGCTATGGACCTCCAAATTACATTCCGAACACGCTCCCAACCCCGAAATCACCTAACGCAGCTAACAGAACTATCGGATTTCCATTCCGAGGTCGTCTTCATAGTGTTCCAAAAACGGACCATTTTTCAACTCTTAAGCTCTCATTTAGGAACTAAGTGTCCCAAAACACTCAGAATCCTAGAACCGAACATCCCAGCAAACCAAAATAGCAGAAATGAACTTAGGGAAAGCAGTTAATGGGGGATCGGGGCGTAAATTCCAAAAATGACCAGCCGGGTCGTTACATCCTCTTACACTTAAACATTCGTTCGTCCTCGAACGAGCATAGAAAACATACCTGAAGTAGCAAAAAGATGAGGGTACTGGCTGCGCATATCCTGCTCAGTCTCCCAAGTCACCTCCTCGGCCGGCTGACCCCGCCACTTGACCTTCACTGAAGCGATGTTCTTTGACCTTAATTTCGTGATCCGCCTGTCCAAGATGGCCACTGGCTCCTCAACATAAGTTAGATCCTTGTCCAGCTGGATTGAACTGAAATCCAACACGTGCGACGGATCACCATGATATCTCTGGAGCATAGAAACATGAAATACCGGATGAACTCCGGCTAGGTGGGGAGGTAAGGCAAGCTTATATGCAACCTCCCCAACATGCCTCAAAATCTCAAAAGGCCCAATAAATCTCAGACTCAACTTCCCTTTCTTTCTAAATCTCATGACGCCCTTCATGGGCGAGACCCGAAGTAGAACCCGCTCGCCGACCATAAATGCGACATCGCGAACCTTTTTGTCCGCATAACTCTTCTGTCTGGACTTGGCAGCACGGAGTCTATCCTAAATTACCTTGACCATGTCCATCACGTCCTGAACCATCTCTGTACCTAATAATCTGGCCTCGCCCGGCTCAAACCAACCCACCGGGGATCTGCATATCCTACCATATAGGGCCTCATACGGCGCCATCTGAATGCTGGACTGATAGCTATTGTTGCAAGAAAACTCCGCCAGTGGCAAAAAGTGATCCCATGACCCTCCAAACTCAATCTCTCACGCACGGAGCATATCCTCCAAAATCTGAATAGTGCGCTCGGACTGTCCGTCCGTCTAGGGGTGAAATGTCGTGCTCAGCTCCACTCGAGTGCCTAACTCCTGCTGCACGGCTCTCCAGAACGGTGAAGTAAACTGAGTGCCTCTGTCCAAAATGATAGAAACTGGAATACCATGCAACCGGACGATCTCCCTGATATAGATCTCCACCAACTGCTCCGATGAATAAGCAGTACACACAGGTATGAAATGAGCGGACTTGGTCAGCCGATCCATAATGACCCAAATAGAATCAAACTTCCTCAAAGTCCGTGGAAGTCCAGATACAAAGTCCATGGTGATGCGCTCCCACTTCCACTCTGGGATCTCAATCTGCTGTAGCAACCCACCCGGACCCTGGTGCTCATACTTCACCTGCTGGCAATTGAGGCATCTAGACACATAGTCAACTATATCCTTCTTCATCCGCCTCCACCAGTAGTGCGGCCTCAAGTCCTAATACAGCTTCGCGGCACCCGGATGGATGGAATACCGCGAGCTATGGGCCTCAGCTAGAATAAACTCTCAAAGATCATCCACATTGGGCACACAAATCCGCCCCTGCATCCTCATCACTCCATCATCCCCGATGGTAACATCTCGAGCATCACCACGCCGAACTCTATCCTGAAGGACAAGTAAATAAGGGTCATCAAACTGCCGCTCCCTGATGCGATCAAATAGAGAATACCAAGAAACCACACAAGCTAGATCCCGACTGGGCTCTGAAAGATCCAACCTCACGAATTGTCTGGCTAAGGCCTGAACATGCATCGCCACAGGTCTCTCTAAGGCTGGTAGATATGCCAAACTCCCCAAACTCTCCGCCCAACGACTCAAGGCATGGCGACCATATTGGCCTTGCCTGGGTGATAAAGAATGGTAATATCATAATCCTTTAACAACTCTAACCACCTCCTCTGACGCATATTCAGGTCCTTCTGCTTAAGCAAGTGCTGCAAACTCTGATGGTCAGTGTAGATCTCACAAGTCACTCCATACAAATAATGATGCCAGATCTTCAAGGCATGAACAATGGTAGCCAACTCAAGATCATGGATAGGGTAGTTGTTTTCATGCACCTTCAATTGTCAGGACGCGTAGGCAATCACCCTACCATCCTGCATCAATACTGCTCCAGGTCCAGCCCGTGAGGTATCACGATACATTGTATAAGACCCCATACCGGTAGGAAATATCAAGATAGGGGCTGAAGTCAAAGCTGTCTTGAGATTTTGGAAGTTCGCCTCACACTCCTCTGTCCTCTGAAATGGGGCACCCTTCTGGGTCAATGTAGTCATAGGAGCCGCTATCGATGAATACCTCTCCACAAAGCGATGGTAATAACTCACCAAGCCAAGGAAACTACGGATCTTAGTAGCTGAAGAGGGTCTGGGCCAACTCTGCACGGCCTCCACCTTCCTTGGATCAACTCGAAAGCCCTCGCTCGACACCACGTGGCCTAGGAATGCCACGGAGCTCAGCCAGAACTCACATTTGGAAAATTTTGCATACAATTTCTTCTCCCTCAGAGTCTGAAGCACTACTCTTAGGTGCTGCTCATGATCTTCCCGACTCCGGGAATATACCAGAATATCATCAATAAAAATGATAACGAATGAATCAATATATGGCCTGAATACACTGTGCATCAAATGCATAAAAGCTGATGGGGCATTAGTTAGCCCAAAAGAAATAACAAGGAACTCGTAATGACCATATCGAGTCCTGAAAGCAGTCTTCGGGATATCTGGCTCCCGAATCTTCAACTGATGGTAACCTGAGCGCAAATCAATCTTGGAAAACACCTGTGCACCCTGAAGCCGATCGAATAGATCATCAATACGAGGTAAAGGATATCGGTTCTTCACTGTAACTTTGTTCAACTTGCAATAATCAATGCACATACGCATAGAACCGTGCTTCTTCTTCACAAACAAAACAGGAGCACCCCATGGCGAAACACTGGGTGAATGAAACCCTTACCCAACAACTCCTGTAACTGATCCTTCAACTCCTTCAACTCAGGAGGAGCCATGCGATATGGGGGAATAGAAATGGGCTGAGTGCCCG